>CACKRE030005145.1:129911-140281 GCA_902602495.3 Ectocarpus sp. CCAP 1310/34
TTCATGCGACTCGCCGAATATCTCACGGCGCTTCGCGCTTGGTGATGTGAGAGCCTGGTCCGGTGAGAACCCGGCGTGCTCCGTCCCGGCTTTGTAGGGATGCGAGGTCAATGGTCTAACGACTACGGCATGCACGACTATGAGTACCCCCCCCCCGCCCCCCGAAGAAACTGTACCGTAAACTCAATCTTCACCCTGTGCTGCTGTTACGTTTGCCTCTTGTGTGCTTAGTTACCCCCTTTGCAATTTTTAAGCTACGTCGTGCGTTTGAAAGTCTCGACCAGACAAACACTGTAGGTAGTGGTCGTGCATTTCAATTTTTACGCGTGCTTGCTTGCTGTATGCTGTCGTGGTTTGGTTTGACGGTTTGATTGTTTCTTTACGCTGTGATGCGTCGCGCCGTTGTTGTTGCTGTTGATTTTTTTTTAGAATTTCGTTTATTTGTTGTTTATTTATTTGTTTGTTTTGTTTGCGGTGTTCGCCGCCGCCGCCGCCGCCGCGGCGGCTAGTCTACGTCTTGTTTGATTGCCACCGCTACCCCCCCCCCCCCCCCCCCCCCCCCCCCCCCCCCCCCCCCCCCCCCCCCCCCNCCCCTTCACTTTTTTTTTTTTGTTGTGCTTTGTTTCGCGGACGCTGGCGCTGACGCTGACTTGACGCTCCCCCCAGGAGGGTGTCACGAAACACTCAAGAGGCTCGTCGAAGCACCGCATGAAGGTAAGGGAGGCGTTCATCTATTTCCGATTTTTGTGTGCATGTAGTTCTGCTGTCGTGGTTTGGCGGTATTCTTGAATGTGTGACTGCGTTGGAGGGTTGCGTCGTTTTGGCACCTTACAACTGTTAGCACGTGGGAGTTGTGTTGGAAGGACAGGGCTAGGATGCTGCTTCTGTTGTGATCGGCCTGCCAGTATGCTATGTGCCTTCGACCGTTTGTCCCCCTCAAGCCAAATTCTGTTTTGTCTCGTGATGCCCTAAATAGTTCGACGGCCAATGAACGAAACCCGTTGGTTGTCTCTTTGTACCGTCTCGCAACATCCGTGTTCAACGGCCAAAATGAACGGGTGCATTTGTGTATCTTATGTATCGTCTCTCGATAACCGTGTTCGACCGCTAATGAACGCACGTGCATCTTACGTGAACATCTCGCAACACTCTCTTCGACGGCCAAAATGAACGGATGCATGTGCATATCATAAGTTACATCTCGCGATGCTCTAATTGATGGCCAAAACGAACGGATAAGTGCCTTATGTAGCGTCTCGCGACACCCGTGTTGAACGACCAAAATGAACGGATGTGTGTCTTAACGCCACGTCTCGCGACCGCAGGAGCTCACGGAGGTGGGCGAGGTGGTCGCGGACGGCGACGAGGAGCTCCTGAAGGTGGCCAACATGGCCAAGTCCGTCAGCAACAACGGGGGCGGCGGCAGCAGGGGTGGCGGCGGCGGCAGCGGATCCATCGCGGACGGCAAGCCCAAGAAGGACCGGAGGACGACCATGCTCGGGCGCTTCCGACGGCCTCGCGCGGCGGCCCCGCAGGATGGAGGGGGGGCGGGGGGGGAGAGCGGGGTGGAGACGAACGCCGCCCTGGCGAACTACATCACCAGCAAGAAGGACAAAAAGGTGTGATTGCGTGTTTTTTTTCGTGGACCGGGTAGGGCGTGCGTGCTTGCTTTTTTTTTTTTCCGAGCGGGGCTGTTTTTTGTTGTTGTTGTTGTTGTTGTTGTTGTTGTTGTTGTTGCTGTTGCTTGCTGTTGCTGGTGGTTTAACAATTTCAGGAAGTCATTTCGGACCTTCATGCGGAGCCTCCTGCTACTTGCCTGTTCCCCCAACGGAAATCGGACCAATTTGCTGTGTTCGCAAACCAGAGTTATTAGATGACAGACAGAAGATATATGCAGGAGACTAGAAATGTGTCCCAAAAGCCGCGAGGGGAAACGAAGTTCCAACACCTAGGGCAAGGATAAACCCCGTTGGATACTGCCAAAGGAGCGTCCATTTTTGTTGTTTTGACGTCCAAATTTGTCGTGGTCGTTCGGCCGTTGCAGCTTTCGGAAGAATAAATTAGTTCTGGACGCACCAGCCGGGGCGACACAGAGGCCCAATTTGTATGTATGCACGTCCTCCAATAGTGCATACTTTGCACTATTGGAGGACGCGGATTTGGTATCGAGAACGCGGCTGTTGTAGATCCTTCTTGACTCAACAGAAGACGGGGGAAAGAGTTTGAGCCGAACGTGCAGGTTTTGGTTGTGTCTACCCGGGCGACTGCAAAGAAATTAACTCCAGTCGTTGTGCACAAAAAAAAGCGATGTAAAATTAAAATAAGATTAACATTTCCCGTGCCAAGTTACGGGTGGTGTTCGTGCTCAAGCCATCGAGCCAGACTCAACCCCAACCCGCGTCATCGTCAGGAGAATGAACTCACGCGCTTTGACGGCAACTCGTGACCACTCCCCCTCCATTCTGGTGCTGCGTGTTTGACTGCTTGCGTGCTCGGCGTGAGACGCAACTTAACACGCCTGAACTTGTTTTCGGAAATGTTTGATGCACAGAACGACTTTTGTACCCGTTCGAGGTACAACACACGACCTTTTTCCCATCCAAAGTCACCAAGCCGGACCCGAAATTGGGACCACACCTTGCCCAGCACGCCAGGCTGACCTCAAAGCTAACCCCACCGCACTGCACATGACCGACCCCCTTAGGACAAGTCCGCTCGGAGAAGCGCTAAACCTTCAGGATGAGCGGGGCACGTTGCTGCGTCTGGTGGTGGCGCTGGCGGAGCGCAGAGGTGTCGTTCCGCGTGCTTTTGCGGATGGATACAGCTGCGCTCTCTCTCCTGTGTCTCTCCTCTCTCTCTATCTCGGGTGCCTAAGCTGCATTTGGCGGGATCGCAATAGTGCCGGAGGCGAGCTGCTTATGTACGACCGAGACGGTCAGTCGGCGGGACTGTCGGCGGGACTGTCACCCATATCTTCTCCTTTTTTCGCGTACTCAGTCGATCCTGCGTCATGGCGTGTGCAACGTCGGAAGGAAGGCGTCGCGCAGTGAGGTCAATGGAAATCGCGTGTGTTGATCGATCACCCTTCGGGGGATGACAGAACAGTTGGACAGAAAGCGGTTTCGAGCGCCTTGATGGGAGAGACCCCCGCCAGCCTTTCCGGTGGCAGCGAGGTTCGCTGTCGGTGGTACCGATAAGGATAGCGAACCCCAGGGATCGATTGAATGCCGGAGCGAAGAACAAGAATTGCACGCGCGTGAAGCCTTCTCTCTATGTTTTGATATCTGGACGAAACCAACTGCTTTGTGTAAAGCCACGTGGTTTCTGAGATTTACGCGTTCATTTATAACTTACGGTATCCACGAGACTATGTGGGTGGGGTGGGAATTATTTATTGTCGTTTTGCGTTGAATCTTGTAATGTGGTACGGCGGAGAAGACTTGCTTCAGCTGTTGGCCTCTCGCGGCAGGCACATCTTCGCCTCCAGTGCGCACTCGACTCGGCGGTGCTCGGGGGTAGTTTGGCACGCAAGCCGCCTGCTCTGTCGTAGATGCCGGGTCTTCTGCAGCGCACGCAAGAGGGTGAAAACGAGGGCTTGCAGGGTCATATTTCTTCCTTAGGTCATCGAAAATAGTATCGGTTAACACGGTGTGAATCCATCCGGAGCTGTAGCTGGCAAGGGTTAGGTTTAGCCAAGGCGAGGGATGGGCGTGACGTGCCCTTGTCAGCAATCCTATCTGGCCTTGCATGCTTTCTCTCGGACTTTAGGCGCTTTCTGATCTTGGCACGACAGGCCCCGTGCGTCTTTCCTCGGCTGTTCGTTCTCGCGTGTTGACCACCAGGGTAGTTTTCATGCCGCGCCAGATTCATTGTGTAGGCATGATGAGGGTAGCAGCAGCGGTTGTGACATACAGGAGATATTGGGGGGAAATGTTACAGTAGATAGTTTAGGCACGCACATTAGTGGTGCCGCATCTTGTGTTCGGGGGAACAGGGCGGGGGTCGGACGGCGGGACCTCTCGTGTCGCTAGCGGGCTGGGGTGCTGCTCTCGATGTTGGTTGATGTTGATGTAGATGTCGTTGGTGATGCCGTCATTTGTTGTTTATTTTATCGCATGACTTCCCAGTGTCGTGCCCATAATTCGCTGTTGTTGCTGTGTAGGACCTGTGTGTGCGTTGCGGTTAGACAACCGCCGCTACCTCCCTCGTTCAGCTTCGTCTAATCGTGTTGTAAAAACGTCAAACACACGCCGTCTTGTCTCGTGACTCGTTCTTACTAGTTTGCATGTTTCTCTTACCTCGCGTACAATCATGCATATGCAATCTCTCGGTAATTGGTCATCGACTTCCTTCACAAATTTGAACGCGCAGCAGTCGCGGTCCTGATATTCGGTACCACGGTGTAGTGACAGGCAAACATGACCGAAACGGAACGCCGCACCATTGAGTGTCGAAATATATATATAGTCTAACCTTTTAGAATAGTCTAGTCTGACTAAAGTCCCGTGAAGAGCGATTTTTTTCCGCGGAATATCTGGACCCGCACTACTCGGGACTGCGGTACGGTATTTCTGGACCACCACTGCTGCTGTACACCGAGCTGGGATGCGTTCGTTCCCTGTACAATCATCTAAGGTACGGCGCTGGTGTGTGTATTGACAATTCTACAGCCGGCCCGATCGTAAATACGGAGCACTTAGTTTGAGAATGGCTCAAAACCTTGCAGCCTCGACGATTGAGCACATTCTTGAAAAGTCTCTTCTCAATCGTCGAGGCTGCAAGGTTTTGAGCCATTCTCAAACTAAGTTCTTATTTACGAGCGGGCCGGCTGTAGATTGGCGAGGTTTGACTGGATGCGTGTGAGCTACAGCAGTATTGTGAGCCCAATGTCTCGCGCCATTTTGATCATTTTGTCAAAACCTCTGAACCTCGATATCTTGCCACGGAAGACGAGGTAATGCAGCCTAGAAATGCTATTAGATCCATGTACATGTGTCTTACGCGCACGAGGATGCTTGTTATGAGCGGGCCGGCACCGTTGTAGGCTGAGAGGACATCCGCATAAAATGTGACGGCAGATATCACACGCTGGGACTGAAGGTTCCATTTCTTCGCCACGACAAAGAGGATGTGTCGCTCAAACGATACGTTTTCGCAAAGGTCTTCATGAGACGGCTCTAGCGCTACCCTTTTCGGCACCGCCACTCTTTCTGCTGAGTGAGGTACCCGAGATTCAGGTATGATAATCAATCGGCTCAGGCGGTGTCGTATCTTACGTCACCTACCTACGGCTTGAGGTTGCGGACGGGCAAAATGATCTGCACGCCGACAAAAAAAACGTGCCTATGACTTAGGTGTCACGCATTAGATGCACAGAGACTACACGGGGGCGCACCTACGCACGTAAGCAAGACGGTGCATTGGACGGTTTGCGCGCCATCCGGCCTGCTTTTTTTTTCCCGGTGGGCTTCTCCCGACCCCCCGCTAACAACACACATGCCATTGCATTACGAAACCCAAAAATGTAACGGTTTGACAAATATTCCTGCAATCCTGTCCCGACGAAAGGGAAAGACACAGACCATCAAAGCTCTCGGGTGCGAGGCACCCCACACCGTATGATGCTACCAACGCACCTCATTGATGAGAAGGAGATCTAAACCAAACCATTTCAGTAGTACTAGCAGCAGCAGCAGCACAAGGAGCAACTCTTCTCTGCTTGCAGCGGAATGGTGAAAAATGCAAGCACGACCACGGGCACCGCAGCCCAGCTGGAATCGACGTCAACAAGGCGCCGGGGGTCAAAGCAGCAGGGGGATCCCAGCAGTAGACGGGGTTCGGGATCGCACAAACGAAGGAACTCGGCGACAATGACAGCCTTCATTAGCCACGGGGCCACGACGACGACAGCGACTGCGAACCGTAGGAGGCGTCGTAGCAGTGGCGGCGGCGACGGCCGGGCCATGTCGACCACAAAGCGACCCTCTTACGCAGCAACAGCATCGGCAGCAGCGCTATCAGGATCGACGGCACCAGGCGGTGATCTTGGTGGCAGGCGTGGGGGACCTGCCCAAAGCGGCGAAGTTTCCCACAGGACCATCCGGGACGCTGTGAGGGCGCATGCCCCGAAGGAAGAAGGAGGGTAGGTGTGTGTGTCTTCATTGATTGGTGCGCTCGATCCGTTGTAGTCCCTCTTGAAGACATGGTTGCTTGTTGTTTGTTGCTTGTTTTTCTCCCATTATTGGATTCTGTCGTCTGCCCCTCTGGCCCCCTATCCTCCACTTCTACGAGCTAGACGACCCAACCGGGGTCACATAGGAGGGGGGGGGGGGGGGACCCCCTCCTGCGGTTTTTGCCTGAAGTCGATCAAGTTTACTTACAACGAGCTTTGCAGCGTGTCGCTTCCAACGGAGACCAGGATTTGATTAGCCCGAAAAAACTCACCCTGTCGGGACTCGAACCCACGACCTGGCCCTTAGCAGGCTACGAGGCTACCCACTAGACCACTGGGGCGAAAATGCCGATTGCGTGCAAAGCGTACAGATGGAACGGAGCGTGTGCTTGAATAGACTAAAGCCGCCGAAAGGCTGTCCGTAAAACGCATTTTGAACGACATTCCACAATGTCGCTCACGACTCGTTGCGATCATCATGGCATGGTATTCACTACATGTGTCACCTGGATGGTGGATGACGGAGTTTGAGGAAGTCATGACAAATTTTCGTGGGGGGTCAGGAATACTGCTGTAATACCAAGCACAAGGACACCTCTTTGCAGGTGTGAGGGCCCTCAGACTTGCGGTACCTTTGTCACGGTTGCCTATACAGCGAACATATGTGGTTTTTTCGACTTATCTTTGCTCGGTGTGGGTGGTACCGCTGTATTGTCGCGCAATACCGCACAGGTTTTTGGGCGTGGATGAGTACGTGGTTCACCTTTACGACAAGTACGCCGAGGGAGGAGGAATGTTATCCAGGAAAACCTTCGCCCAGGTACCGAAATCGCTGACCGTGATCCCTTGTATGGGCTATATACCAACTGCTCACCCTCGCTGTGCCCCCTTCAGTGGTCTGCTCTTTGGTTGTAGATAATAACGAAGAGTTCGCTCACACGAACAGTGGGCTTGGGCAAGCCCTGCTGGAACTACGTAGATGTGTGTCACAGTTGATCGTGCGCACATGCGCGATCCACACACTCCGCACACCGCTTCAGGCGATTGCTGAGATCCTGGGGGAGGATGGACTGACCCCCAAGGAGCTGGACGATGCTTTCGACTGGTTTCAGAAGGCTTCTGGAGTGCAGGTGCTGAAATAGTCCAGAACGCGACATGTATCATGCCTCCCGCCACCCATTTCAGGGAGTTTGATGACGATGGACATGGAAATACAGCCCCCCTTTTGAAGACGCAACCACGAACGATCGTGAGAATACGACCTCCCGTTTCTATCTCACGAAATGACTCTTATTAGTCCATTACAACCTACTCTCCCCTTGGGCGCGTCAAAAGCTCCGATGGTCAAGTGATCTGAATAGATGTACGGTCCATTCCAAAGCATGCTTAGTCAGCGCATAGGTTACTTCATGGCGCGACTAACCGAGCTTTGCTACGCAGCCCTGTGTTGTTGTTTAGTCTCTTGGCGACGAGTGTTTCACACCGTGGTCTCCAGGACCTTCTCCAATCCGCCCGGAATTATTATCGGCGGATATCCTTCGGGTTGCGCTCGGCAGTTTCGACAGCGTAGACTTGCTTCGAGAACGTAGCGCCGTGCCTTAGAAATACATGACGATGATGGCAGGTGCATTTACACGGCTGAGATACCTTTGGCGATGAGGGCGACGTTGATAAACCTTGGGCGCTTCCCCCCGTAATCTACCTCCAATTTTCTCTGTGCAACGTATGCTCGCTACCGCTCGTTTGCGCCCCGCGGTGATATTGGAGGATGTCTATTTTTTTGAGTGAAAACAATGACACCGATGGATACCAATAATTGATTTTTCAAACAAATCTGACATGACTGCACGATACATTGGTGTGCTTGCGATGGATATTGACGTCTCGATAGGGAGGCATTTCCGTAGATGCGTTTTTGGAAGGAAATCTGATGAGCGAGGACGAGAGGAGGGAGACGGCCGGAAAGCTCCGGTCGAAGATCAAGAAGAAACTCGGGAAAAGGTAAAAAAATGCGATCAAGGTAGACTAAACGGTGGCGAGGGTGGGATGCCCAGATGGAGAGGGACAGAGTGAGAGACAGGAGGAGAGGCTATTGGGTTCTGAGAAATAAGTGGTCGAGGAGCGACCGACTAGTTGTTCGTGTGTTATGTTGACATGATGTTGTATGTTAAGTTTGTCCGCAGCCGCTTTGGTCCAAACATTTTCGACACACTGTCCAGATATCACTACAATATTTGAGCAATATCGCAATGAAACCGGCACTTTATGTTGCGGGATTCGTCTAATCGTTTACTTCGTTCGTAGAAATTTCCTGCTCCCGCACAACAAATTTGAACTTCGGAAAAAAGATCACAACCTTCGAGGAAAATAACCACCATTAAAATGAAGGTAGGACGTGAAGCCGTTGTCCGTTTGCCGCTCTGCTGTACCTCAAGGGACGACCAGCTGCGGGAGCTGTTCGACTTCCTGGCGGAGCCCAACCGAGGGGATCACGCGAGCGCTCGGGTGCTGTGCGAGGTCGTGGACGAGTGGCTCAAGGTCGGTTGGGGGTTCGGACCTTAGAGGGAATGAATGATACGAAAACGCCCATCGACTATTCAAGCTCGATAAGCAGGGCACTTCGCTCTTAGGCAAATCGCTGGTTTCCGCGGTCACACGCTGATGCAAAATTTTACAGGCGTGTGTTCCAATCACAGCTATTGTCGACCACTTCGCTACTTTGTTCGAAAAGGTGGATATTGCGGAGCAGGAAGCTTGCTCTGTGCTGCAGATGATGGACCTCGACAGGGATGGAGCGGTATCCGTGGATGATTTCATGGTGCGCTTTCGGTCGATATACAACGAATTCGGGATGATTACCAGCGTACCTATCGCCGCTGGTCCTGAATCAGCTAATGAGCAACACCTTTGTCGCAGTGCTGAAAAATCTATTGTTGTTGCCGTTCGGGGTCGGGCAAGTGAGTTCCATCGGAAACACGCGAAACAATTCACGCTGCAATTTTTGATTGACCCTGGACCCAACGCTATCGACCGACAGCTCTTCGGCCGATCAACGTGGCTGCGTGCAAATACAGCTCGGAGTTTAACTTTGCCCGCCCACGTCGCAAAATAATAGGCAGTAGATATCCGCCGGATAGGAGGTTGCCGTATATTCCATCTCCTCACCAACCATGCTCCTTCCTTCCACATGAAGCGTTTTATTGATTCACCATTCTTCTGTTTTCCTATTGGTTCGGTGGGCGGTGGACAACAGGGCTTCATGGGACCGCAAGGGGAGGAGGTTGTAGAGGCAACCAGTCTGGCAGCAAGACTAGGATCCGCCATCGTCGACATTGAGGTGTGTACGAAAGCTCGTTACGTGTATTGTTAGTGCGTCCTCTAGGCGTTCCTGGTATTAACATGAGTACGACAGAGTCCCGACAGCAGAAAGCTCCAAACAAGTCAAGGACAGCACCACCACTACCGACCGCAGGTTCTCGTGTGTGTGTACAGTTGTGTTTTTCAACGTTGAAGGCTGCACTATTTTAGCCCCACAATACCGCCAACCCTTTTTCTCTAACCTTTGCTACGGATTTTCACAGCGTAGAGATCATTCCCACCCATCTGTAGCCGAGAAAGCGACAGGGTTGATCATGTCAGCGGCCACGTGTACGTTGCTTCTGCAGTATGACCACTGCGCGTCACGAAGATGGGTGGTGGAGCAAAAACTGTACCATTTGCCGAAAACCGAATCCGGGGCGATTGCGACGTTAAGCCTGGTTTTCAACTTTCAGCCTCGGACCAACCTTCGTCAGATTGTCGTACCTATGGAGTGATAACGCAAGTGTGAGCAACACCTCCGAACGCATTGTAGCTCATTCGTGTTACGAAGAGCATCTGGCTGCGCTGCTTCTACCAAAATACTTCTACCCCTACTAAGAACAGTGCCTCTGATATACCGGTATCGACTACATCCTTGCACCGACTTTCCCTCTGGTAATGACTACCCTAAGGTTTCGACGTCTATAAACCAAGAGCATGAGCTGGAACAGAGTGGATACAAGGTGGTCGACGCAAACATCAATGCTGGAACCCTGGGGCCTCCAATTCATGTCTGGTGAGAGAGAGGGAGGGAGGAAGAGAGCGAGCGAGCGAGAGGGCGAGAGAGGGCGTGGGAGAGAGAGAGAGAGAGAGAGAGAGAGAGAGAGAGATAGAGAGA
>CACKRE030005145.1:146763-180782 GCA_902602495.3 Ectocarpus sp. CCAP 1310/34
ACCAGGCTTGCATCACCAAGCGCGAAGCGCCGTGAAATATTCGGCGAGTCACATGAAGGGTGCGCGGCATCCTGCTCTAAGGGTTTTCGGCATCTTGTGCTTTCTCCCTTGCGTACGGATGACAGCTGCGTATGATTTTCTGATGCTTTCACTTCCTGAGACAGTTGTAAGCACTGTGCAGCTGCCTCGAGGGAGCTTGACCATTTTAACACAACGTGGTGCGATCATCCCCCTTGCGCGGAGTGAGGGTTCTCGACCCCGCACACCATGATCTACTCGACCACCATTATGATTCCCGCCAAAAAAAAAACGGAGAAAAACAAACAAACGGTAACCTTGGTTGCCGAGTTCACGAAGTGAATTGGCTTGTTTTACAACGTCGTTGCCAAGCGACGAAAACCCAATCCCGATGGCAAACACCGGGGGGGGCGGCTTGTTTTACAACGTCGTTGCCAAGCGACGAAAACCCAACCCCGATGGCAAACACCGGGGGGGAGTTTCTTGAGGAGGGGGGGCAGTTTGCTTTCCGCAAAAAGAAATACAAGCACTGTGGCGGTACTTCTGAATCCCATTGTCTGCATGTTTGTTCACGCTTTTGTTGAGGTATTCGCTTCGAAAACAGTTTTTCCCCGTGTTTCTTGTCTACACCAAGATACGCACTTTCCGTTTTTTCAAGGAGATAGTGCCTCTTCTCCTGATTTTGCTCTTGTTTCGGCAGCGGCACAGCGTGGCAGGACTTGAGGAAGCGCCATATCAAAGCGTACAAGAAGGCGTTCCCGAACTACCTCACCGTCGATGATGTCGGCCAGGCCCTGGAACGACTGAACATCAGGTAGGTCTTCCCCCCGCCCGCTGGTGACGCGGATGGTCACCACGCCTAGGATCGATTTTCTCGGGATTCGCACGCATTAACACAAGCAAGCGGTGACCGAGGGTGTGACGAAAGCATGTCGATCGTTGACGTCAATCATGGTGTTGGCGGATGACGGAAAAATATTCTCTGCGCGCAACGGCGAGAAGTATGACATCAACGGCGCCTTGCGTTGGCTTCACGAGGTCAGTCGTCGTGCAGTAGTTTGTAGCGCAGAGTAACTTCGGTGTCGTTGTTACCTGTCAAATTTCCGAACAAGAGTGAACCTGTAGGCCAGTGCCATTGCACACAACGTGAATGTAGCTGCAAGCTGGGATCTGTTCATTGCCGGCGGTTTTGGAAGTTGTTTGGAGGGAATGACGCCCCCACCATCATGTTAGTCTAGACCAGCCACAGCAACAACAGCAACATGAAAAATAGCAACGACTCTTCACTGCCGCGGTCCTTTTCTGTCTGCCACACCCCAAGGCTGTCCCACCGGGAGCTCCACCAGACGGTGATGCGCATGGCGCCGCTTGGAAACGGCCACGTGAGCGAGGAAGATTTCCATCACCTCATCGCGGTGCCCCCGCGGGACATCGGGATCTTGCTGAAAATCGTCGAGAAGGTGGCCATTCCTAGCCTCATCGAGGCATACAGGTACGCTGCACGATTGTAGGCGATATGTTGCATTTTCGGGTTAGTAGACCAGTAAAGGGGGGAAGGAGAGCCACGGAGAAAGAGGGTAACACGCAGTCTAGGAAGGCGGCGGGAGTCGGAGGAGCGTCCCACCCGCTCTATTGCGAGACCCTTTCGTCTTGTCAGACTTGATTGTGCAATAGCTGTCGCGGGGTGGGAGTACGGGGCGGGCGGCCTTCACATCCGTTTGAGAAACCTGCTTGAGTCGACAACCTCACGCTAATTGTCAAGCAGGATCACCTCCGACTGAGGATTCGGACAGCAGCACGCGCAGCCAAGGCGTCAAAGTGGTGTGGAGTGGTTTGCATGGCACACGCCACCTACAACGTTGAACACAGGTCAACAAACCATATATCGCTTTTTACCGGTACCACTTCAATATTTGCACACCACACGCCAGACTGTTTTCGAGTCACAGAGAGGGGTGACACTCCTAGGGCCACCAAGTCATTCAAATACCATTAAAATATAGAAAAAGCCGTGGGTGGTGTTAGCGATTCAACCCGCTGCCACGAGGTTGGTGCCCTCACGGAGACATGGCTTCGTCTTGAGAGCGACCAGAAAAAACGAGAGGTGGGAGTAATTCAGAGCAGGGAAAATTCAGCAACTTCTGACCTCAAGAACTTGAACTTGTTTTCCGTCTGTACTAGGGCAGGCACGTGGTCAATGGCGTAGGGACTACGCGAGGCGCACAAAAAATATACCACCGCCTGTTCCTCACTCTCTTGCCAAACTCCCTTCTCAATTATCAGAGTTTCCTTGTTGATAAGAGCCCCCCCCTCTCTCTATCACTTTATTCGCAAAATCCCCGACACAAACTCCCGTGTACAAAAGGCGCGTCCGGCATTGCCAGCATCGCAAGGTTTTCCAGGAGGTTGTTGCGCATGGGGGCACCGCCGCCGTCGCGGAAGCAGCGTCGCTCGGCGCCACGTTCAACGGTGGAGCGAGCTTGAACTTCAATGCTGCCGGTGGTAACCTGGGCTGTGGCAGTACGGAGCTGCACAGGTGAACGACGGATCATAGTCGAGTTAGGCCATCGTTTCGATCAAGGGCGATGGCTTGATGTGACAGTGCGGGCGAGCATATGTAGGGCAGGTAGGCGTGGAAGAAGAGGCGCGTGTTTGGTCGTACCCTTTTGATCTGCTGTCACAAATGTCTTGTAGCAAGTCGCTTGGGTATCGACGTTTCTGCCTTTGCGCCCGTACGTAGTTGTCGTTCGTACAACTACGGGGTTTCCTCTCAATTTTTCGGTCATCGCACGAAAAACGTTTATGAATACCCGTTGGATAGTCGGTCGTTGACTCCTTGCTTAATGTTTCCATACCATCTCTACATTTCACTTGGAAATCAGGAGCCCACCGAGGTCTATGGTGTACTATCTTACAATAGTCAACCCCGCCCGCCCGTCGTCCTTGGCGTGTGATCGTACTACCGAAACAAACCCGTCTCGGGCTATCGGGGACAGGCCTCGGACAGCAGGGGGATCCCCCTCTCGCCTCGGCCGTACCGCAGGCGGTCTAGCTGTGGGGGAATCCACGGCAATACTCACGCCCCTGGCGAAGGGAGGTGCGATTGGAGGCATTTCTATGTCGGGGACGGGGATGTGGGACGGAGATGCTGAAGACCCCGCCCTCAGGTACGCACCGCATCCAGTATCTCCGGGAGAATTTCATGGACATTTTATGCACTGGTAATGAGAGTAGCTTCTATCGATGAGCTAGTAAGGTGTACATTCCTGGAAAGGTCTTCACGAATGATACTCTCTCTGACAACCGCAAGAGATGCCGGTGTATTCCTTTCGTTTTTTTCTTTTTTCGGCGACCAAAAAAAATGCTGAGGACTACTTTCAGGCATCCGCAATTTGGTTTTCTACTTCCAGGTGAACCCAGTCCTCATTTTAAGACAAGGATAGATCCCCAATGTAAAATCATCCTGCAAGATCAGGTTTCGAAACACCGGTCAGACAAGACCCGGTACGAAGCTGCGTTCCCGGACTTTTGTTCTCACGTTTACTCTGAAGTCGCAACCACCTTGTCGTGTTCCATCAATGCTGCTGCCTTCGAAGGTGATCACCAGAGGCTACTTGTGCTCTCGGTTTGCACGGCCCTACGACTGAACCCATGGCTCCGAACCAATTCAAACAGGATTGCACACACATGCAGAAAACCTCACCGAGCGCATGTGGGGCGGCTTTGAGAGGACTACGATATGTGATGATGGTGCTGCACTCCTTCCCCGATTGTTCTTTTTCTACCAAGTAAATGATGTCATGCAAACTGAACGATTCTCTCTGTCCAGTGTCGAACATATCAACATAATGAAGTTTCTGCTTCGGCCCAAACGTCGGGTGAAAAGTAGAGGGGATCAGATAACAGTGTAACTGACGATTGCGGTGCCTTTCCTATACACGACAAAAAGGGAGGACTTCACGAAGCAACTGGAAGCCCTGGTGAAGGCGATCAGGCCAGACGACCAGGACTTTACGACCATTGAGCACATTCGGGACGGTCTTACTGGGCATAAGGGGAACAAGCTTGATCGAGACGGCATACACGAGACTGAGTGGGTGAGGGGGCCTGAATTTTCACTCGCTTTGCACCTACAGTATCCATTCCCCGAGTATCCGGATCTGAACTCTGCACAGCTCAGTGAAGCGGGGCTAGATGTTCCCGCCCTTGTGTGCTCCCTTGGATGAGGAGCACGCACAGTCTCTCTCTCTCTCTATGCTCGCGGCAAAGTGGGATGCAGTCTCCAACTCACTCGACCCCTGCATGCTTCGTACGCGTACTCCCACCTGGAAAGGCCCACCTGGCACAACTCGTGGGAGCAGAGGAACCCGAGCACAACGTTGTCGATGCTCACGCTTTCCTGGAGGGACTGTGCGGGGAGTGTCTAGAAGAGCACGAGAGCACTAAGGCGGTAACGCTGGAGGATATCGCGCACACGGAGGAGGAAGCGCTGAATCTAGTGAGCCGAAGCGTTGTGTTGTTTGCGTAAAGGATCACGATCCAGTGTGCTCATGTTTCGCTTTCGTGCGTACGCAAACCACGTGTGGCGTGAAACCGTACACTCATTTCGGGCGCTTAACCGAGCTTGATGTGACTCCAATTTTTTGCCTCAAAGGTTCTTTTCGCAACCGAACCTAGATCGATATTAGTGAAAAGCTTTGGTTCCCCTCGTGTCGATTCAGAGCATGTGCTGTTGCAGCAGTTTCCGTTTATGCATATTGAGAGTAGGTGAAAGCTCAGCAGAACTTGGATAGTTAAGTGTCAGCGCGAATGTACAATATCCATGAATTCAAGTAGCGGCTAGATCCTCCTCAACTCCAAGTGTTTTAAACAACGAAAGCGGTCAGAGGTGGACCACGTCGAACGCCGCCACTCACATTCATGAACACTCTCTGAAAGCTACACCGAGCGTGGCCAAGAGCCGGGTGTTTAGTATCGGGCATGTACCATATGTCCGGCGCTCAATTTGGATTGGATATCCCTGACGGCCATTGGCTTCAGACGCGTTCGAAACCACACGCTAGAAGATGTCCGACCCTATTTTCTCTCTTTCGCTCTCGCTCACTCGCCTCTCTCTCCTAACCCCAACCATCACCAACGAACAGTATCACTATCATGGTTGAATCGACCGTACTGTAAGTACATTACCAATGTTTCTCTTCTGTTGGTGACGAGACGTCGTTAGACAGAACCATGTCCATTTGTAACCGAGGCCGGCGTTGACAGTACCGTCGAGAGATCCACAGCAGCGCGCAAAGGAAGCAGAAGTAGCAGGACAGGTAGAACCTGGCGGCGGGACTGTCGGCCGTTTTTTCGTTAGAACCTCTTCACCCATCGGAAAAATCACATTTCACCCATCCCATGTATCGTGCCTTGACCACCATCGATAAAACGCGAAGCGCCAGGTAGACACGTAGCCCGTCACCAACTCTTTGATTACTTACGAAAAGAACAAAGCCACGGACGAGGCTTGGGCTGTACACCATCAACCTTCCCAACGTCGCCAAGAACGGGCGTTTTCGTTGTATCGTTTGCAGGTGTGCGAGGACCTCATGAAGATGATCCACGAGGAAGCAAGGGTTGACGTAGGTGAAGACGGATTCGGAGGAAATGGTCCCGAACACGACGAAATATTTGGAGACGACGCGGGAGGCAGCGATAAGGCCGAGAAGATGGACTACTCGAAGCCGTTCAAGCTGTTCGATGAGAAGGGCCTGGGAGTTATCCCAGTCGACCAGTTCAGGTATGGTATGTTGGTACCAATGATGGTTTGTACCAATGGTGGCAAGAAAATGATTCGTCCGACAGTGTTTTAGTGCACCGACTATGTAGCAATGAAAAAGAAGTGCTCTGTGTCCGTTGACTCGTATCGCGGACTCGTATCGCGGACTCGTCGTTCTCGCCATCGCGATGCCGAACTAACCTTGCACCTATCGTCTTCATGCACAATCATGTCTTGCCGTTGCCGACATTCTGCTAGCTGGAAGTCTAACCGGTCACGACGTTTCTAATATGTTGGCTCGTTCTGCCTGTGTGCAAGCCGTAGTGTCCATCTCCACAAAATTGTGCTCTCCAGAGGAAACTGTAGTTACAAATGAACAGACCGGCACAATGTCACCCTCTCTCCCTTTTCGTAGGGCAGTCTGTGTTGTTTATGTTCTGCCTCCCACCCTTCGTTCCCCAGGATGATGCTCTATCGTCTACACGTTAACTCACTGCTGCGGGAGCGGCAGGTGGTGGCCCTGATAGACCGCTTCGACGTAGACCGCAAGGGTAAGCAAGTAGCGCGCGCAGAGGAACACTGTTAAGGAAGAGCAACATTCCCAAACAAGAGAGGACTACGCAAATGTACATATAATGAAGGGTGGGGTAGGCGCCAAAGGGGCCGGGAGTGTTTCGAGTCGTCTGTGTGGAGGGCATCAAATTGGATGAATGGTGTGGGCACAATGGCGCCATCTCGGTAGGAGTTTCACAAATACGTGATAAACCTCGTCTGTCACCCTCATCAAAGTCCCCGCGCTGCTACCGCCGACTACCCGAAAATAAACTTCACCAACCACGGCACAATGGCGCCATCTCGGTAGGAGTTTCACAAATACGTGATAAACCTCGTCTGTCACCCTCATCAAAGTCCCCGCGCTGCTACCGCCGACTACCCGAAAATAAACTTCACCAACCACGGCACAATGGCGCCATCTCGGTAGGAGTTTCACAAATACGTGATAAACCTCGTCTGTCACCCTCATCAAAATCCCCGCGCTGCTACCGCCGACTACCCGAAAAATAACTTCACCAACCACCCCAGGCGAGGTTACGCTGGAGGACTTCATCGCCTTCGCGCAAAAGAAAACATGGGGCCAAGACGTGGCAACCGACCCCTTCAATGCTCTGCTTGGAGCCACAGCGAATGAGTCGGTGTCGAAAACCGCGGCCAGGTCTGGTGGCGGGAAGGCGGCGGAGTCAGTCACCGGGGAAATTTCCGACTCCGATGGCGAAGACGCCAGGTTTGTGCAGCAGAATCAAGTATTGTACTACGACCTCCTCGCTTGTGTTGAATTCTGTTTTTCTCCACCAGGCTATCAACCGTCATCGTCTGTTCCATGTCATTCTCGATTGCGGTGCTTCTCCGTTCCTATGAGAGCTATCCTTGCGCCGGCCTTTGTTATGGCGTTCGGCAATTAGTGTCCGGGGGGGGAACAGACACCTGTTCCGAGGGTTCTCTGCGTTTCTGAACGTTGTGCTGGAAATTTCAAGCAGCGTGCTGGACGGGATGATAAGCGTATTAGAACTACTAGCGGCGAGTACAGAACACTTAGATCACACCTTTGTTGCCCTTTCCCTTCACATTACACCGCACAAAATCAATTGAACAAGTGCGAGATGGGGGGATGAAGTTCTCCTTGGTGAACGTTTTCGTCGATTCTTCGTTCTACGTATCAACCGGCGCATACTAGCTTCAACAGTGACTGGGGAAAATTGTTTTGGAACTTTTTCCTCCCTTGTTTCCTGACAGATTCCGTGGACTCCGAGTGACTGGGAGCAAGAGGGGGGACGCGCTCGCCGTTCTCATCATGTCACAGCTCCGAAAATCTTTTCCAAACAAGGTGTGTTGAGCCGAAACGTGTCGTCTGTAGAAGGGGCGTACGGGCGCACTCATGAGTGATGCATGATAAACCTTCACCGCGTTCATGTTTGGCTCTCACTACATACCCGCCTGGCTACTCTTGGAGTACCTTGTTGTTGTCACAATTTCCAATGAATGGAAGAGAGGCGCGTTATGCTACAGTACGTTATTCGGACAAACCCCACATAGGTTAGGGCAAGGTTCACACATCCACGAACCCACCTTCATCCCCGTATGACATCGGGATTGCTGACAAGTGGTAGTACTAGCGCGGTTGGGCGTACTGATGTCGTTGATTTCACATGCGCCATGTGTTAGCAGTCTAAAGCAGCAGCGAGTGGACATTTTGGCCATGAGGGATGTAATAGCTCAGGGCCTTGTTGATTGGGTTTGGTGGTGCCTAACCGAATTGATTAAGAGAGAGGACATCAACTCTTGTCCGGGTGATGACAAGCAACATGAGAAAACTCGGCGTGTGTTGTACGCAAGAGAATTGTATGTTTGGGTGCCATACTGCAATTCGATACAGTGTTACAACGGGTGCTTCTTGTTTGCCAACTCTGAGGAGCCAGGCCACCCGGTGCAGGCGAACGGTGCAGCGTTTGAAAGTTACCACCCGCTATGTTCTCCTCGCTCAAATATGTTTGCATTGCCCCTCGAAAAAGATCCTCCTTGCGGATCGATTTGTGCAGACGGGACATTGTTAACAAGAAAGCCTTTAACCTAGATATCTTCTGATGGAGTCATTTGCGCAAGCTGGTGACAAAACGTTGTCATTGAGTATATCACATCACATGCATATGTGAAGACGCCTTGGCGCTTGATTACGAAGTACTAATCGTAAGGATGCGCTCTCTATCATTGTGGTTCTCCAGCCCCAAGAGGCCAAGCAAGAGCTGACGGAGGGGCTGCGAGCACTGGATCACCGCGGAGAGAATCGGTTGCCAGTCGCGGATATCGTTACGGCCCTGAAGCGAATGGGGATCGAGCTTCTCCTCAAGGAGAGGGAGGTTGAGAGGGCGCTACGCGTTTTCGAGGTGTGTCTACAGTACAGTGCCATCCAAACATTACGAGGAGACACTCCGCCCCCTGACGCCCCCTGACCCAACCACAAAGCAGAGACGAATCGAACCGCCAGGGAAAGATACAACGTCGTGGACATCGAGCGTTTCTTTATGACATGTTCGTAGGCGAACATGATCAGCACGAATGTTGAGATGGTCATCGACGATTTACACGATGGCAACAGCGATAACAAATACAGGCGGCGACGACGTCCAACACAACAGCAATTACAACAACAATAACTGTGTCCACAACAGTGTAGGACGAAAATCTTTGCGAATATTCCTTTGAAAAATCGAAGGGACACAATGTCCCTCGTGGGGCCCTAAATCACTGGTCTCTTGTGTTCCAACACCCCTTTTGTTCACCCAAGGTGGACAGCAAATACGCTGATGGAGCCTCGGTCAATGGCATCCTCAATGGGGATGGCGGTGGTGACAGAAGCCGCGAGGTGGAGTTTTCATTGCTGATCGATGGCGTCGGCAGGGCCTGGAGAGCGGAAGATCTTTACGACAAGCAGCACTCACTCACGGGTAAGTGTGCTGAAAATAGTCGCTCACTCACCATATTCATTTCTTCTCCCCGTCGTGCCACTCGTATTTTCTACCATCACGCCTCTTTTGATTTCTCCTTTCCTGCCTTGCTCGCATTTTGCAAACAAATATCATTTCCACAATCTAGTAGTCCTGCCTAACTATTCGTGTGTTGTCACCTTACACATTGCGGTATTGCTCTCAAGGAACCCCCCTTGATTGAATGCGGCGGTTGTGGCGAAAAAACAAAAGTACTGTAGCAGTGATTGAGAAAATTCAGTAGCAACAGTAGCGTGAACAGAAGGGATCATCCCCAAAGCTACCCTTGTTTTACGTATTCTGCCCGTTGCGTGTCAAAACGCAACAGAGTTTGCCGGATGCATCTACTGTCGTACAAGATGGTGGCAACAGAAAATGGACAGACAGACCACCTTGCAATGGATACCTCGTCCTCGCGTAATCTCTTTCGCTTTTCCCCCAGGGAACGCTAGGTTGGACAGGAAGGTGGTGCGCCTCCAGAGGGAGTTCCGGTCGATCTCTACCACAAAATCCACCAACTCCAAGACGGGGGCGGTCACGTACTCCTACAAAATGGGGAAGGTATGGGCGGGCATCGACCACTAACATGCTCGTGGTTTGCTCTTGGAAAAGCTGTCTAAGGAATAGTCTAGCTCTTGACAGTACGGTTTTTCTTGAGCACGGTCCATACGTATGATGAGCACTGGAAATGCCGAACCGGCTTGCTTGCCATTCCAGCGCTGCAGGGGCTTGGGAAATCACCAAGCTCTCGACACCTCCCGATGGCTAGAGATATATTAGTTTCCGTCGACGAACACAAAGGTAATGATCGTCTGTGGAAACTGCGCGGAAAACAGGTTTTCCGAAAGCTTGACGTGGATGGCGACGGGACTGTCAGCTCATTGGAGTTCAAAAGGGGTCTGAGGAAGCTCAGGATTGGTGACTACCTCGCCGAGAGGGACGTGCGAAGGTGCGGCGAGATCGTGGGAGTAAGAACGGCAAATTCCCGTCGGAAGACGAGGGTCGATGCTACCACGTCGCTATCCCTTGCGCTGTCTAAAAGAAAATGCGCAAGATAGTTCGTGTGGGTGTCCATCATGGATTTTTACTGTTTGTATGCGAGCCGTTCTACTCTACAGAAAGGCAAAGGTCGGTGTAACTCGGCCAGAATCTATACATCATCTGTTGTTTTGGCAAGAAAGCTCCACTCGTCAACATCGTCCAAGCGCCATCTGTCAGTAGGCAGGAAGCGTTCGTGATGTCCTCCTACAATTCGCACAGGAACAAGCATGCGAAGAAGCGATGCAACCCTTGCTGCTCCTGTCATGTACCTGGTGCCCGACGCTGAACCCACCTTAGTAACTGATGTAACAGCCAATCACGCGCAATCACGGGGACAAACCATCAACGTATTTTCATCGTGTCGGTCATGATGTGCTTTATTCACTAATATATTTTCTTTCTCTCAGCCTCACTCTCACGCACGAGCTACGGAAAATCAGACGTCGGTTTTCTCCTCCAAACATGATTCATTTTGCAAACGCCTCCACCCTGTCATCAACGGCCACGACGATGCCAACTTGAACCCTACCAGGATTTTCCGATCTTTCGACCGCGACCTCAGCGGTAGCGTCGACTACCACGAGTTCTGCGACTTCCTCCTCCACGGTGCCGTTTTCAGCGGTAAGCCCCAGAATACTCCGAAAGGACGACGACATCACCACCACCACCGACGCCCGCACACCGGCGGTGGGTACGGGTTTTTATCCTCGAACGGACACAGGAGTTCCCGTCGCAGGCAGCGACGGCGACGCCACCGCCGACATGGATCGGAGGGCGATGGCGGGGAGAGCGATAGCGGGAGCTACTTGGGAGGCCGTAGCTCGGATGGGTGGGGGAGCAGCAGCAGTAGCGGCAGCAGCAGCGGGGGTAGCAGCAGTGGAGACGAAGGCAAGCTGACTTTACCCAACCTCCCGAACGGGTGTTCCATTGAAGTAGTCTGAGCAGGGGGCCCTCCCCTTAGTTCGCGTCACTTGGACTCCTCACAAGATCGGTGGGGACGTCGTTGGCTCGTCTCCCAAGGGAGCAATGACCAACGGATCCCTTGTCAACGTCGTTCGGGAACGGCATGTGCTCCATCCGCAGTAAGCCGGTTACTCTGTATTCCTCGCTACCGTTGTTGTCGATCTCTACGCATCCCTGTCATGTGTGATGGCGTCCACCGCGGAAACGGGTGTCAATACTCCGACCTTAAATAGGTGGTTACTACTACGGTTACGACAGCGGCAGCGGGGACGGGCTGTTCGAGCCCCCATCCGACCCGATCATGGACGCGGCGAGACTGGCGATGGAGACCTTTGCGCCGTCGGGGGAGCGACAGCAACGTGTGCGGGACTACTTCCGGGGCAAGGACAGGAACGCCTCGGGGAAGGTCATATAGTCAACCACAAACATAAGGCCATGTAGCGCACGATATATTCGCCTGTTGAGTTTCTCCCGTGTGTGTGCCACCCGTCCCCGGTTTGTGTCAGGGATACATATCTGATTGTGTGTTCTGGTCGCTACGTTTTCGCTCTTGCACCCTTTTCAAGTCCCCCTGTTTGCTAAGGACGGTTTCAGTCGACCTTGTCTTGTTCTATTAAGTTTTAGTTTCTTGATGAGGGCAAAGTAACGTTTCGACTTTCAGACATTTTGTGGAAGTTGAAACTTGAAACGAGCAGAATTCGGCGCGACTCACACCATACTGTGGCTGGAAAGAACCAATGTGCATCCGCTTCTCCTTCGTTCTTCTCCCTTTCCACCACTCGCTCACCTCATCTACTGAGCATTAGCTGGAGGACAACTTCTACCAGCGCCCCGCGTATCGGCTCAACGCCTCCTAGTGCTGTACACACGGCCCTTGTCCTATCCCTCGCTTCTACCCGACGCTGGCGGCGGCTCTCGCCTTCCCCCCCCTGTATTGTTGATTTCTTTCAAAAGCACAACAAGTGCATCGCTTCCACAGATGAGGGTCGGTGATAGAATAGCAATGAATTCATAGTGTTTTCTGTCCTCGTTCTCTACAGATATCCGAGAGGAGTTTTCACCGGTTCTTAATTCGTTCCGGGGTCGAGAATACCCTCGGAGGCGACGGCGCTTGCGGCCTGATAGAAAGGATGGACCCCAGAGCGACCGGTTACATCCGTTACAACAAGTTCCTTGACAAGGTGATTGGCTCGCTGTCGACGGGGCAGGGTGTGGGGTTGGGGGCTAGATCAAGGATGGGGTATTGGTCGTAGGCGGAGCCTTCACTTTTCCAGCGGGCGAGGGATTCGAGCACTGGGTTAGAACAGCACGCATGCGCTCTCGATAGTATGTGGGGATAAAAGAACATTTAGAACGGCGTATGTAAGAGGCCCGAAGGGTAGGACAAACGTCGTGAACAGAGGAAGTGAGAGGTCTGATCTTGCTGGGTGCGCAGGATTCGTCGTGCCGTAGCATTTTCCGTTGACAAGCCGTAGAGAGGACGGAGTGCTATCTCTGGGCGACGTGCAATCAGGCCAAAAGCTCTTGAGGGAGCGTGGAGGAGCAAGGAGCATATGCTCATGACCGGCCAACTCTATGCAGAAACCAGAACGGGTGGTTTGCTGATCACGCGCTGTCCGATTGGCCCACAGGTGTTTGACAAGCCCATGGCGCCGGCACCGGCTCCGGCAGCCGAAGAGCCGAAAAAGGACGGAGACAAGAAGGCCAAGGGCGAAGAGACGGCCCCCATCCTCCATCGCATCCAGGAGGCAATACTTCAGGTATCTGCTGAAACTCTTGTCGGAAGCACGAATAGTCTCAGCTCGTGGTGACTGAAAAGCAGCAGCAGTTCGTTCATCCTCC
The DNA here is from genome assembly GCA_902602495.3 of Ectocarpus sp. CCAP 1310/34. Taxonomy (NCBI): domain Eukaryota; class Phaeophyceae; order Ectocarpales; family Ectocarpaceae; genus Ectocarpus; species Ectocarpus sp. CCAP 1310/34. Next base: position 159,928 of record CACKRE030005145.1, read on the forward strand.
AAGGCGCAGGATACGACGGAAATTTGAGGGTCGTTGCATCCCGCACTCATGAAATGCCGTTTTCTTTCGAGGCCGACGTTTCTGAAACGCTTGTCGTTCGAACGTCTTTGATTTTGGTTCAAATACGAAAACAAAGCCGTGCCCGTTCGTGTCACGTCCCCCCCCGCACCGGAATGGTTGAACGACTGCGGCATGCATGCACGGCTATGAGTACACCCCCTCCAATCGGAAATAACGTTGATTGCTGTAGAATGACTAGCCAGTTGTAGGTGCTGAACTCCCTCTCCCACCTTCTTCCGACAGTCCCTGTCGAGAAATCGGCCTTACCACGGAATGTTCCGGCTTTCCGACGACACCGGCTCCGGTTTGGTGACGCTCGACGTTTTTCGGCACACCCTCAACATGCTCGGATCTAAGCTGACTCAGGTACACTCCTCCAGGCAGCGTCGGCGTAACCGCATTCACCGCCGTTGATGTCCTCACCGCCAAACGGCGTGTGTCGCGACGAGGGTGCAAGTATTTTCGTTTGAACCACCCCGAGTATCCCAAAGGTTCCAACATTGGCACCAAGTACCTACGGGAGCTCGGTTGCAGCGTGTCCCATACACCGCTCAATCGTAATTGTATCCGCTGTTGGGGAGGCCGAAGTGTGCTTCGTGATACACCAGTGCATAGAACATGTGTTAGCCTCGAAAAGCCACTCACTGTAGATTTTGTTTGTGAAGCGATGCCGTCCCCGACATGAGGGACAAACACACAACTTCTCCTTCGCAGCACGCCTGTCGCTTTCGAAACATCAGCCCAACTTGGTGTGTTTTGCGTTGTTTGACGATACCCTGAGTATTCAGGATGAGGCTCAGATGGTGGCCGACAGACTAGCTGCACGAACGGACGGGCTGGTGGATTACGAAGAGCTGTACCGCCTTTTGCTGAAAACCCCGCCTCCACAGGTACAAAATTTGCTCTCGATGACGTTGCCACTTCTCCCCATGGCCATGGATGCATCGCAACCATCATTCCTCCTTCAACCTTTTGCTACCGATCATTGTGTTAACCCGACCCGAGGATACGATTCCGAAATCCATCTTTTTTCTGCTGGACATGTGGCGTTAATTGACGTTCGCAATCAGTGGGCTTTGGTTTTTACAAAGCGAAGAACCAGTATCTGCAAGACACTGAAACAGAGGAGGAGGGGGTTCATTTTGTGCGCCATACTTCTCGCCTCTGTCGGCGTGCTCCCTGACAGGCCCGTCCTGGTATTGCCCTGCAACAAAATAACCTGACGTGGCTCTCGGTGTAGACTCCCTACTCACGATTGTCTCTCGATTGAATACCTTTAATATCAAGATCTCGGTGTTCTCTTGCCAGAACCCTCCTCCGCCCCTTTCACTACCACCGATGAAGCTTTGCCTACTTCAACCTTTCCTCGCTCGCAATGCTGTCAAACCGGACTCACTGAAATTCACTTCAATGAAACTCGAGACTATCAAAATATTCAAGTTGGCTTGTATCCAACGTAACGGGGGTGGGTCCGATTCAGCTCATTGTTATCCTTCAACCGTCGTAACTCTTGGGTTCCAGTGTGACAATCTGACAGCATGAAAACAAAACAGGTTGTTATCCAGTCAAACCTCATGGACACCAGTGTTCCACCAACGAAACCAAGCCCAAGGCTGTCCATGTCAATCCGGAGCAATGTCGAAAGAACCCGATGGAGATCGATTCCATGCCATGCAGAGTAGTTCCTGTTCACACGCGCAGTCCGATGCCATCAGCTTCGAGTACATGCCCCATCGCAACCCAACGCGACACGGTCAATCGCATGTGCCTAATCCCGACAACCGCCTTACGTGTGTTGGATCAGCACCTCTGCAAGAGGCCGGCCCTCACGCCGTACGCGGGGGGCGGAGTGTTGTCATGGCCTCCCCCCGTTGTGCTCCCGTCAACGGACTTCGCTGCTGGAATGATGTCGCTCGGGCAGCCCGGGGGGGGTGGTGGTGCTGATCGCGGGGACACCGTGCTCGAAGAGGTTGCTTCGAGGTAACGTAATGCTTACAGGGCTTGCGTAGCTGGGTAGAAGCAGCGTGGTTGCATCTGTGAGAGGCTCGAAGTTACGGCGGGCCGGCGACAAAAATAATATCGGGAGAGTGATCGACTGTGCGTAGCGCTAAGGGGTAACGGAACGTGACTTGACGCGAATGAGAATAAGCGCGCGCCCACATCCACATCCCCGACATATCGAAAAACAAACAGAAAGAACAATACCTCGTTGTTGGTGCTCGGAGTGAACTCACTCACGTTGACGCCGAATCGATAATGTTGCTTGTACGATCGTTTACATCGCTCGGAAAAACTGTAGGTAACATGGGGTGAGTGGCTTGCTCCTAGCCTCGTGGGCATATTTGAACTTCTTATCTCCAGCATGAATTCATAAAAATTGTATTGAGGAGGGAAGTGGTTACCACCCTGATATCTTAGAGCAAACGGGTTGAAGACTGGGCTCGAACCTACACAATTCTAGGAGGCGCCCGCATCTTCATGGTTGTAGGGGGGGAGGGGGGGTCGACAGATGTGGTAAGTTTCATAGCAGTGGTGTGGTTTGAAGACCAAAAGGAAGGATACAACGTATTTTATTTGTGTGCCTTGAGGTCGGACTCACAGCCGGAAGCGGGTGTAAAGTCTTCAAGGGAAGGGTCGTGGGGAAAATATTGGTACCCGCAGTGCAGTGAGAGCGGTGTGGGCGTAGAACATGCACGGCAGGCTACATTTGCATGCTTTGCAAATGTTTTGTTATTGTCGTCTGACGTGTCTCCTGTTGACTTTGTTGCCTCAACTGCTGCTTCGAAATCATTAGGGTTAGACATCGGGTCTTGGAGAAGACGCAGCTGTGGGGACCCAGCTTCAGCCTCTCGCGCCAGTTCGAGTTTCACGATCCCCGCAACAGGTGGAGACCGAATAGAACCGGTTGATGCATGGTCCAGTGCGAAAACTACAGATCGCCTGAGCATTGTTCACGTGCAGCTAGGTCAACTTCTCGTGGTTCTTTTCCATTCGAAATATTTCCACACCGTGCACGACTCACCGCACGTTGATCTACAAGCAAGTATTGCCGTCAAAGCCAGTGTATCAGCTTCCACCAGTATCGCCGCTCGCCCTTCAGGAAAATATGGCTATAAGATGTCGTTCGAAATGCTGCCGAGAGACCTTGCCTGCGAGGGGAAAAAAGAGCCCGGCCGAAGGCATTGAGTAGGGAAACGTGTTTTGTTCGTTCAGGAGCTGTCCGCTTGTTTGGCCTAGCTCAGTGGTACCGTTTCACATGCCCCCTCCACCTTTGCGCTTGCTTGCGTTTACGAACGTCTGAACATCAGGGGCATGGTGACAGAAAATGACTTTTCGTCGGTGATGGAGCAGCTAGGAGTGTATCTCTCCGGCCAGGAGACCGAACACCTGAAACGCCTTTTCGACAGGTACAATACAGGATGAGAGAGGGGTGCAGAGCACCGGACAGAAGTATGCATACGCGCCACATTTTTCCCGAAGCGTCTCCATACACATTCGTAGTGTTTTCAAACGATGGAGCAATCGACAACGCAAGCCCCGTCAGCTGGACGTTTTCAAGTTTGGAGCTAGTACAAAAGAGCAGGCGGAACGTTCACACATCGCCCCATGACCAATGCATCGCTCAGAGAGGTCACGAACCAAACAGATATGGCCGTTGAGTTTAGGCAGTACTTTCGGGTGACATACGCATACATCGGCGTGCCACAACCATACAAATTGACAAAGGTACGGCGATGGAGCGATCGACTATGGCGACTTCTGTCAGCGCATCATGTTCGATCGCCAGGGCATGGAGGCGCTCGCGGGCAAGATAAACACGCGCTTCATGGAACTAAGGTGTCGCAGCAGGGGTACCAAAGCAAGGCTTCCGCATCTTTTCACTCATCACCCTCGACGCCTGGGTTCCTGTTATCGTCCGCCACTGACGCTGAAATTGATTTAAGCACTATGTAGCATGATCTCGTCCTACGAACCATGCGGAATCCCACGTGCCGCTCATGTCTTCCCCTAATGGAATCCAGCCCATTCTCCCTTCGGATCGATTTGGCAACGATATCTTCGTGGCTTCATGAATTCTGTCTATTCTTGACCGTGCATGCGTGCTCAATGATGGCCTACTCGGAAACTATCCAGCGATGGCTGTGCTGTCAAACGCCACCAGCGAAACAGGAAGTTGCGGGTTTCGCCGCTGAGAACCTTACCACACGCGAATTTCATGTTAACATGGAGCGAAACGGCAACAGCCCAACAGAAGTCCCCTAAAACAGACTTGGCGCGTGGAATTCCATGATAGGCGCGAAAATTGTTGATGCTGCTGATAAAATATAGAACCCCTCTCCGGATCCGGCGTCAGGATTCCTGTTCCAGGTTTGCTTGTTTCGGTAGTGGTACTCGTACAACATGGAACTGTTATGATATTATTGGCTCCTCTTCCGAGTTTCAGCGATGGTCTCTACCGTTCTTCTGGCCGTTTCCTGCCCTTCTAAGTTGTAGTTTCGCGAGAAGCATGCACGTTTTATCGTCATCTGTTGTAGAGCTGTGAGGCGTTCTCTATTTTGATAAATGAGGACGCCGGGCCGTATGAATAACGGGAGCACACGCAAGATGACGTGTAGGCCAGGACAGGTTCTTCACACCGAAGGCGACAATGACAACAACGACAACAACAGTGAAACAACATCAGCATCAACAACAACAACAACGCGTAGCATTGTCACCAACACCACCGACACTGCCAACGGTTTCATGCATGCAGGCGGAGGGGCGTGGACACTAGGTCTGCGTTTGATATGTACGACCTCAGCAAGACGGGATTCGTTACCCGCAGAGACTTCCGGGAGGCAATGAGGAAGCTACAGGTGAAACACGCAAGCAATACCGTGCTGTTACAGTAAAACGAACAACAACCTTGCATCCAGTTTGGTTCTCCTTCTTTCAATACAGTTTCCGGTGTCCGTCATCGTATGATGGTCCGATAGGTACGAAACCGCACTGCAGTCGATTGAAAAAGCTGGAGAGCTCGACAACGTTTTCCCGATTGCTCTTTGTTCTTGTGTGCTACACAAGATGGTATAATATCAAGTCACACTGCTCAAAATATGTACCCCGCCGGCGCCCTTGGCTACTTGTAGGTTCGAGATGGCCAATTTTTTATGCCCGTCATTGCCCGTCTCGATCGAACTCTCTGTCGATCACATCAAGACAACCGCCTCCGTGACCACAACCACAACCACCAACTCTCTGTCGTCTCGCTTTCTGCCACTGCCACTGTTGATGTTGCCGCCACCACCGCCGCCGTCGCCACCGCCACGGCCGCCGCTCATGTGTGCCGAAACAGATGCCGGTTACGGAACACCAGCTCCAGTCACTCTGCTCGAGGTTTGGGAGGCTGGGGGACCCGGACAGCGTCAGCTACGAGGACCTCTTCTTCTTCGCGCAGTCAGCCATGCCAGAGCTTTCCACGACACGGTGTGTCTACATAATAAGCGGTGGTGTCCAATACAACGGCTGTCTGCGGCATAGGCGAATAGCACATGCGTCACTCGCTGAAGAAGTTTTTGGATGGGTGGAATGCTTTGAACCAGTGTTTGGGATCGTCTAACCTGTTTGGTCCTATGTGGACCCTTCCGTACGGCTCCTTAGCCCACGTTGCAACTCTACCGCGTATTGATTTGCGTTTCTCTTGCACCTGTTCGGCGACTTTTAAAAGCAGCAGTTGTTGGTCGTTGTCGTTGTTGTACGTTTTTCGAACGAACGGATGACCTCTCGTTGTTGGCAGGTTTAATGACGCTGGTAGGACAGTACCACGCGGAGGCTTCGTGCGTCGGTTCCATTTTTCCTTCGTCTGATGTCGTTATGCCGCGTTTCAACAACCGTCGCTTTTGCCTTAAAATTTCGTTGATAGCGGTGTGCGAGCTGCGGTTGACGGCAGCGGATATGACGGCATCAGAGGAGCAGGAAGTGGTCCGATTTTGGCAAGGGACAACGTGCAAAGGTGAGGCCAGGGACAAGGAGAAAGTTCTCAGACGAAATGGGGACGGGGGCAAAGATTGTTTCGCAGGCCAACCATGCAAGCAGACTGAGCCTATTGCTGTTCTGAGCCCTGGCGAGAATACCTCGTGTAGCTAAGATTACCTCTGTGCAACAACCATTTCGGGGAAGGAATTGTTCTGTTGCTGTGGTTCAGTGTGGGCCTATCTCATACCTCATGAGAACCGTGACCACGATTCGTTGGAGCATCACGTGCATCTACGTGTAGATACGGGTGCTCTGTGGGTGAGGCGGCCGTCCGCTCGCGGAGGCCGGTGTGTTTTACCACGGTGGCAGGCCCGGTTTAGAGACCCCCTGTTGTTGCGGCATACGGTGGACAGCGACCGCAAAATCGCGTGGCGACTCTGCACCCCGATCACTAGCCGCTATTGGTAATGGGTGCTTGTTCTGGTTTGCGCCCATGTTCCCACCTGATACCCACAGGTCGCTAAACCGGGATTACCACCGCAAAGTAAAATATTTGCGTTCTTCGGGACCGAATGTCCGCGATTTGTGCCTCTTGCGAGAGCTCGGGGGGGCGCAGCCTTTCCGGCAGGCCAAAACCGTCATTACCGTCATCGTCTTCTCCACACGTCTCCAGTGAAACTCTTGTTTCGCTGCCAACGATTCGCTCGCTAGGTTCTAATACGTGTGCCTCCCCTCCCGTCGAGCAGGTGGTACAGCAGAGTAGCGTCGGAGGAGGAGAAACGGCTCTTTGACTCCATTTACGGCCGCCTTCGAAGGTAAGTGCGCCTTTCTGCCCAGGACTGGAGTGCACCACAGCAACGCAACGCCTTCGGGGTTGGAACCCGCTATTCAGACACGAGGAACTATCCTTTGCTGATGTCATTTTGGGCGGCACCAGTCTAGCCAATGCACTGACCAAACGCGGAAACCGCAATGATTTATTGTGATAGTATCGTTCTTGATAATGCCATGTGCAGTAGGAAATACAGGGCACCCACCAGAAGCAGAATTCATTCACCCTTCTGCGCGTGTATCCACTATTATTCTAGACTGATCGCCGAGACATCGAGGTTGCGAAACCAACGCTAGCTCGGATGCTGGACTTTGGGTTCGATTTTCCGTGTGCCGCTAAATGTTATGCCGAAGGGGGGCCCAGATACACCAGAGAGTACGGGAAAAAAGTCTGAATCTTGTCTACGAGTGCCATTCACCTGGACCTTTCCAACCCCTGCTCAAAGCCCCCGCACACAATGTACGAACAGTTTCAAGCACCAACAAGACGTGGGGCTCAAGAGGGCGGCTCCGCCGGACCTGGTGAAGAGAGATGCTATGGGCGCGCAGGTTAAGTCTCGCTAGTAGAGCTAGGCAACTGCGCGGTGGTATTGATTGGGGTTGAAGCTGGCCCCACCCATCGACTGACGAACAATCAAGCAAGCAGAAAACATAAAGTTGTTGTCGATCGATGGTGAGCGATGAGCACGCTGGGTTACGGTATAGAGACGTGTAGCAATCCCTGAAGACACTGGTGAAGACTCACTTGTTGATTCACCTCTTTGGATAGCAGTGCATGCTGATTCCTTGCTCTCTGTGGTAGATTGAGCATTTGGGGGCAGATCAGCTCCCTCTAACAGGGGCTACAACGGTCCTATCCCCTGCTTTATCCTTCAATCGGGAGTTATGTCTCCGGCAGTTTCCTCTGGGCATTAGCCCTCACCACCGTTGGTACTTTCCGACACCATAACAGCTGCCGGTCGGGCCGTCCCCAGTGCCAAGATGAAGCTAGTGCCGTTGATGGTTTGCTGGCTACTTAAGGTTTTGTGCGAAGAGATTTGTTTCGTGTGTGTACGAAGAAAAACCTTCGACCGGGATCTGACCTACACCAATTTGTCTCCCCGTTTTCTCGCAAAATGTCCAGTACGGTTTTATTCTAGACCTATTTCTCTGGCGTGTAGAGAAAAGCGCACACGAAGAGCATCTTATGTGTGTTCAGTCGAGTTACCCACCTGCCTGCAATCTCCCTTTACCTTGCAAATCCACATGACGAACCACTGCGGCGAGAGATTCTTCTTCCTTTTTCGTTGCGCTGCGTTAAATGAAGCGGTCATTTATGCAACTTGCTGCCCATACCTACTCGTAGCATTTACCCTCTGACATCGCGGCAACGTCAACATTGGCAGAATGGAAACAGCAACAACCCAGTCCCCAAAGAGCATCACCGATCACGGAACCCGAATTCAAACACGTTCTCTCCCCCCCCCGCGCAAATCACCAACACCGAAACAGCCAAGGTCAACACCGCCACCACCATCAACAACAGCAACGGTCTCTGAAACCAACAACAGCCGTAGTCTCCTTCGTTCCCCAGCGAGCAACAACGTTGTCACCAATTGTCCACATTACCAGGTGCTGTCCCTTCCCCCGGAGGCTGCGATTCCTTCTCCTCGGGGACGGTACGATTCGTCGCCCCCACCGAGTCCTGGCAGGATACTGCAAAGGTCTGGTCCCAACTCTCCGGCAAGGACGGGACCCCGCATCTGGGGTTGCCACACCCCGCTCAGCCGCAAAGGGTCGCTGTCGATATCGAGAGGGATGAGGTAAGGGCACGGTTTCACGGCAGTATGCGATTGAAAACATACAGAATGGATCAAGGAGATCAGATCGATTGACGACTCACGTTGTGCTTGATTCAGGCTTGCCAATTTTTTGACACCAATCCGAGAAAAAAGCGTTCTCATCGTGAGCAACAACGGTCTTGAATCCCTCCTTGACTTGGCGGGCTGCTGCTCTAGTACTGGCGAACGTCTCGCCAGGTAGACAAGCAGGCGTAGGTTGGTTGTTTTGCCTGCCCGAGAGAGCAAGCGACCAGCACAAAGAGCATGGCGAGCTGCTGGCCAGATGCAACGTTCTGCAGGGCAATTCCAGCTTGCAAGAGTTGACCAAAGTTGAATTTTCCATAGCTTACCGACCTGTCGCTCTCAGACCGGACATATCAATGTTTGTCGGCAGGAAGGAGTGCAAACGTGGAGCCTTTCCTTTTTCGGCTTCCCAGCTTGTGCGGCTAGCGTATCATTTGCCGGTTGGACTCCTGGTTAACAGTGCCGTTATTGTTATCTGACATGGCTCCTCTCGTAGCGGACACGGGTGCTGGATGTGCCCCGTTTGCTTCTTCGTGGAGAATTCGCCCTCCAGCAAACTCTGCGAAATATGCACTGCCCCGAATCCAGGTACGCACGTAGAGACTCATTCCTGTTGTCGACGGAGAGCAGTTGCACACGACGAACAAACCGCAGCTCCCCCAAAACACATGCCTGACAATGGTTGACCGCCTTTGCTTTGTCATGCCGGGATTCGCCGCTTTAGCGCGGTATACCACCAGCAGCCGCAAGCCTTCAAGCTCCGCAATATGACAGGCATTTTCGTCCGTGCGTTTATGTTCCCGTCCATGGTCCCCGACCGCTTATAGTTCGCTTGCCGATTCGCTTTGGCTGCGCCACCTTCCCCGACCAACCAGGCCGAGATGACTCCCAGATTTTGCAGCAATGTACAAATTGCACATTCGCCAACCCGGAGCTGTCGGTGGAGTGTCAAATGTGCGGAGAGCCCCTGCCCTACGGTCGCGCCAGGCACAAGCAGTCGGTGAGAACAAGAGAGACACACAAGATTTGATGTGCTCGTAGTCAAACTAGTTTAGGGTTCTTGTCCTATTCCCGTTCAACACCGCATAGGTATAATTTCTTCCAGTTCTGTGCAAGGAGGTAGGGAGAAATGAGCATGCGTTCGACGATTGCCTGTCCTTCGCTTCATTCTACGGCACACCGGGGAGGACGTTTCGTTTTAGGTCTGGAGCTCTTCTGTCGCAGAGGACGCGTGTTTAATCAAACAAGGAAAACATGTTGTTGTTGTTGTTTTCGTCGTCATCTTCACATTATACGTTGTACACAGACTAAACCTCTGGCTCTGAACTGATCGCACCAAGCACTGAACGAACCAAGGGCCTTCAATCCTGCGCCTAGGGTATCCCGTAGGGCTTCGTATCCGAACCATACAAGGTTACGGATTCCTTGCTTTGGCTTTCAGCATGGAGCAGATCAAGTCTGTGCCGAGGTACCTTAAGGAGGGATTGTCTGAGGTGTAGGAGGCTGATACGTACGCAAAAATACAGGCCGAAGAACGTACCTCCATACCAAAGCTACCAAAGCTTCGGTCAGAGTAGACGGTGCCATCGGCGGTTCCCTTTCATTCTACAGTTTGTTCCTGGAGTTGACCGTACCATCATTGATGTTTGTCACGAAAACAACCACAGAAGCAGCGAGCCCGCCACAAGGAGGCACCGCTGCCGGGCTGGGATACGGGTGGCGGTCTGAGCGAGGATGATGACGACGGTGGCAGCATTGCGGCCAGACGACGGACGTCTAGTAGGAGCAGAAGCGGCAGTCGGCCCTAGCAAGACGGAATGGGCTCTGAAGAGGTCGACGGGAGGACGGCGGGCAAGAAGCTTGGATCGCTGCGACCGAGCTTTGGACGACAACTGCTGAGAACGATGGCGATGTAGACCAAAGCGAAAAGGGATTAGGGTTTGGGTGAGGAATATGGGGATTTCAGCAGCGCTGCAACTTGAAAAGACTGAGGCCGAGAATGGGTGCTGCTAACTCATGCCTGTTGACGCCGAGGGGGTCGGTCGTTTCTGTTTTCTATTGCCTCGTGAGAGTATGGTACTGGGTGCATTCACTGCACTCTTGACCGTTGGCGTTTGCCGTGTGCCTTGAGGCGCAGAAGCGGAGGGTTGGTGTTGGTATTGACGATTTTACTGCTGGTCTGAAATAAATGTAGATCAATGGTAGCGAGTGGATACGGCGTTGCAATCACAAAACCTATGTCCGTGTAGTGTGTAGAACGTATAGCGTAGGCAGCGAGAGCCTGGTTCGAAGCAGTCGCTAAATAGAGCTTTGGTGTGGGGACTCTATTGTCCCTATTTCGAGAGCGACTCAGGAACTCGATCATCGTACAAGAATAGGGAGTACGTCGGTCTTTTCTTCCGTCAAGCGTGAGCCCATAAACGACAACGACAACATGCGATCCCAAATTTCTCGGTAACGATGGGCACCCGCTTCGGTGATCCCCAAACGCCCCTGCCATGGCCATATGAACTGACTGACCCCAAGAAATGCCTTCCGTCTCAGACATACAACTGTTGTGTCTAGTGTAGCCACAGACACAGAGCAAAAATAATAGCCCAACGTGGTCCCGTAATCCCTCTGGACAAGTATTCATACATACCGCAAGTTCTTTGTATTGTTTTTACGTCATTGTTGTGTGTTTGTGGAAGACAAGTCGTTGTGGTATTGTATGTGTCTTCTTCTTTTGTAACTTTTAAATCAGTGCTCACACACAGAGTTTCTGCCGGACATGAACCCCAATCCGTCGTCACGTGAAAGGTTTCCCCTCCCTGAGCCCCCCTACCCACCCCTCCCGCGTGCTTGCCTTCGAATATTGACGAACGCGAAGAGAGGGCGGCAGGCTGTTCCCATATACTATACACGAACCAGGAACGTAAAACACGAGTGAAAAAACTCATGCCATAAGCAAAGCTCGATTCAAACTCTTGACCTGACCTCTAGAAGGTTTTGAGGACTACTGTTGTAAAGTAAATGTATTGTCTACAGGGAAAAACCAACTGACCCGAACGTGTTGTTCCGGAACGAACAAGTGAAGCGTATTTGTCACGTTTAATGACTCGGTCAAAGGTCTTAGAGAGCTACTGGCAAGCACAGCCCCTGATGCCTCATCTCTATGCACATCCGGTTGGAGGAAAACATATCACTTCACAAGGGGTTGCAGCACACGAAACTCGTTTCCGCCGTCTGAGAGATCAATCTGTGGGAGGCCTCGAGGCAACATAGGTTCTTCTACTGTTGTTGATGTTTTGGCAAGACCGAGCTAATATTGGGGAGAGGGGGTCCAACAGGAAGGATGCAAGCTGAAGAGTGGTGGGTATTCCTGACATCTCCACTACCACTCAGAAAACACCTCATTAATGCTGCCGCATACCTGATCATCATCAAGGATGCACCATCTCCCAGCCCCAGGAATATTATGGGGCCTCTCTACGACACCAATGTCGTTAATAGTGTTTGCGACACTGCACAAAATGCTTCGAAACCACATCCTCTGTTTCTACAGCTCACAGCTGTTGCGCTAGCCCTCGTTCGTTTCATAGTGACCGGTGGTTACCGATATATTATGGCCCAAAATGATGTCACGGCACCACATCGGCAGTGTCGTAAATATGCCCGTATTTACGACACCGCGCGAAACTTTCCGAAAACACCTTCAACGGGCACAAACCCAACATTGCTGTGTTTTCACGGCCCCCGGCTGTCGCGTAAGTCACCATTCGGCCGGAACAAACAAGTGGCTGCCGAGATACGCCCAAAAATGTGGCCGCAGCACCACCTCGCCGGCATCCCGAACAAGCTCATATTTCGACACAGCGCGAAACTTTCTGAGACCATCCAACGGACACAAGCCCAATTTTGCTGTGTTCCCACGGCCACCCGCTGTCGCGCAAGTCGCCATTCGGCCGAAACCAACAAGCGGTCGCCGCTCTACATGTATGCCTACATCCTGCCGGTTTCATGGCGATCGACCGAGGGCGTTGGGTGGATTGGTTAAAAACAATACACAGAGAAGACAGATTTCGTCGCTGCAATAAAACGAATGGGACACCTGGCCCCGTTGGTATGCACTTTCGTCAACACTTTGGCCAGCGCACAGCACCCAGAGGTTCATTGGCGTTGTAGAACGGCCCCGAGCACCAAGACTTGAGCGTGAACCTCGGTGGTGGAAGGAGTGGGGTGCCTGTTTCGTACACCTGGATGTTTTCAAGTCGATGGAACTGATATGCACCTAAAACAAATCTCTGCGTTTTCAGTAGCACGACAAGGGAATTGGGAGTGAAAGTTGGGATAAAACTCTGTGACATCCCAACGAAAAGCTGTATGGGTCGTTGAAGACATAGAGCTTGGTCTTCACGATGTTTTCGCCCATGACATTTATAGACAGGGCTTTCACTTTCCGACATTCCAGGTTGAAACCGAATTCCGACTCCTTCAAAACATGCTCTTTCACTGTCGGGGCCCTACTTGAGAACTTCACTCCTTCAGTCTTGTCCGTGGCATTCATATGGAGGCTTGTCTATGCCCAAAGTCCCGGTGTGAAACCGACTCCTCGCTCAGATGCGCAGATCTCCCTGGTATGATCGAATCCGAAGCATATCATTGCAGGGCGTCACTGCCTAAAATATGTTTCTCCGTCAGCTTCGAGGAGGCGTCCTCGTCGAGGGAACCGATGTGCATCTGAAGCCAAAATTCCTCCTTTTCAGTAATATAGTGTCATGACACTGTTGGAGAACTGGATGTCGAAACACGGCGAAACAAGCACCACATTCAAAGGCAAAAAATCACAGGGCGTCGATGCCAAACATATGCTTCACGGCCAGCTTCGAGGAGGTTCACTCGTCGAGGGAATCGATAGGCAGCACTCTGCGTTACGGTGGTCGGATCGGGAGTGAACGTCGAGGAACAATTCTGTGACACATCAAAGAAAATGGTACCATCTCGTTGCAGGAATGGGGCTCCATGGAAACATGGTCTCCAGAAAGTTTTTTCACTCATTCCTGCACATGATATTCATAAGCAGGCGTTCGGTGTCCGATGTTGCGGTGTGGAAACGGCTCCCGACTTCTTCAAAACATGTTGTTTCATTGTTTGATTGTCATACCCTACTGGAGAAATTCATTCGTTCCTTCTTGTCCATGACGTTCATGTCGACGGCTATCTGCCCAACGTTCAGGTTTGGAACCGAGTCCCGAATCCGACACGCATAATTCCCCTGTTTAATCGAATCCCAGGCATGATAGCACACGGCGCCTTTGCGCTTGGTACCTTTCACTATCAGCTTCGAGGAGGGTCGATTGTCGAGAGAACCCATATGGATCTGAAACAAGACTCCTGCGTTTTCGGTAGCACACCAAGGTGGTCGAAAGAGGAGCAAAAGTTATTCAAAATCTGTGATGTCCCAAACCCCTTGGTACCGTGCCGTTGAAGAAAAAGAGCTTCACGGAAATACAGTCCTCGCGAAGTTCACCCATTCATGGCTGCCACTGATATTCATTGGCAACGCTTTCAATGTCCCGTATCGCGGTGTGGAACCAAGTCCCGGCTACTTCCAAACATGCTGTTTCACTGTCGTAACCCTACGAGAGAATTTCACTCCTTCCTTCTTGTCCTTGACATTCATATTGAAAGCTGGCTGTGCCCGAAGTCCCGGTGTTACACCGAGTCTCGACTCCGACATCCATATCTCCCTTGTTTGATCGAATCAGAGGCATAACATCGCAGGGTGTAATTGCGCACAACATGTTTTACTGTCAGCTTCGAGGAGGCTTCCTCGTCGAGGGAACCGATGTGCACCTCAAGCCCACACTCTGCTATCCAAGTACTTCAGCAGCACGACACTCTAGAATAACGGGATATCAAAATACTACAAAACCAGCATGATCATCCAAGGGAAAATGGTACGCTGTCGGTGGAATATTTGAACTATTATATGCAAACGGACCTGATCAATTTCACTCCTTCCGTCCATGAAATTCGAAGCAGATACGGCGGTATTCGGTAAACACCCTCCACCAAGTAACAGGCGAGGAAAATATCATCTGCCAACCCACACCTTCCGCTCCCGCGCGACTGCCCTTCTCCAAGACTTGTGCACCGTCCGAAGCAGTTTCCGACCCGCACGCTCTTGCTGACGCTGCTCTTCTGTGGAGTTTCCGTCGCTGTTGCGCTCCGACGCACTCGGCGATAGATGCTTGGCTTTCCACGCCCCACCCTCCTTCCACGCTTTGTTCATGAAAAGCGAGGGTTCCATGCTTCCCTCAACCCCGTGGGAAAGTGAGGCTAACCCCTTGAGGCCCGTACACTCACCTCGTACCAATATTTCACCCCTGTCCGCCTCTTTTGAACATGCGCTCTCCGCCGTCTGCATTTCAAGTTCCTTGGCCCTCTTGCCAACCCCGCTGTCTCCCGTTTTGACTCCCATTTCTTCCCCGTTCTGCCTATTTTTCTCCCATCCACTTGCTACCTCTTTCTCGGCCGCCGTATGGCCGTCTTGAGAAAGGCACGGCATGATGGTCTTCAGTACATGAAAAACGGCAACCACATGTTGGTTTCGGTCGAATAACGTGCGCGATAGCCGGTGGGCGTGGGAACACAGCAAAGTTTGTGTTGTGCCCATTAGATGTGTGCTCGGAACGTTTCGCGCGGTGTCGTAAGTAAGGCATATTTACGGCTGTGGGTGTCGGGCCATTGACGGCTTGTGTGACACCTGTGGGCCTGGGATCACAGCGCAATCGTTTCGTGCCTGTTGCAGGCGTTTTCGGAAAGTTTCGCGCGGTGTCGTAATGATGACACCGGCGAGGTGGTGTTGCGGCCACATTCTTGGGGCCTATCTCGGGAACCCCATGTTGGTTTCGGCCGAAAAACGGCTGACGGGACAGCTGGTGGGCGTGAGAACACAGCAACATGTTGTGCCCATCGGAAGTGTTCTCGGAACGTTTCGCACGGTGTCGTAAACATGTCTCATTTACGACACCAGCGAGGTGGTGCTACGGCCACGTTCTGGCCATGCATATCTCGGGAGCCACATGTTGGTTTCGGCCAAATAACAGCTTGCGCAACAGCTATGTGCGTGGGATCACTGCAAAATTGGTGTTGTACCCGTTGGATGCGCTCTCGGAACGTTTTGCGCACGTTTACGACACCGCCGAGATGGTGCTGCGGCCACATTCTTGGGCGAATCTTGGGAACCGCATGTTGATTTCGGCCAAATAACGTCTTGTGTGGCAGCTGGGGCCCCTAGAAACACAGCGCCATTGGTTTCGTGCCTATTGGAGGTGTTTTGGGAATGCTGCACCGGCCTTTGAGCCACCGAGCGCCCGTGGGTGGGTGTTTCTCTGCACCCACTGGTCCGATCGGGGTGTTCGATGGCTTGTATGGTAGCTGGGATCCGTGCCAACATAATGCAAGTCTTCGTAGAGCACATGACGCCCTGTAGATAGAGCTGGGCCTGGTGAAGCTGCTCCTACCGGCCGTTGAGTCACTGGGCCCTCCGATTGGGATGCCCGATGGCTTGAATGACTACTGTTATCCGTGCCAACACGGTGCGACCTGATCTAGACGCGGTTCAGCTATGTGACGGGAGGTATAGTCTAGCGAGACTTATGACGTTTACCCTCCCCTAGATGCTGCGGAACCCCCTCTGTTGACCATATCTCTGTAGGAACATATCGGATGTGAATGCCCGATACCTTGTATGAACAGAATGGACCGTGCCAACAAGATGATACATGTTTGGGGTTAGTTAATTGGAGGTGTGTGGACGGAGGTTCGAGACGATATCTACTTCCTGAGATGCTGCCGAGCCCCCTCTTTTCGGCATATCTCTGAGGCAACTGTCCGATTCAGCCTATAAGCAGCGTTCCAAATAGCCGTAGCCCGTACCTACACGATTCAATTGGTTCGAGATCGATTGGAGCTCTGTGGGCGGAGATCTGCCTGGCGGGGCAAAGAAGTTACTCCACCGGTGGAGCAAATAGCACCGGTGGAGCAAATAGCGTTGCCGTTTTCGGATAGATTCGCGCGTTGTCGTAAACATGCAATTAACGACACGCGGAGGCGGTGCAGTTGCAGTGCATTAGGGAACCTCTGCATTAGAGGACCGTTTCCCACAAAAGTGCAAGGGGAACCTCTGCACAAGGGCACCTCAACGCCACCAACTCTGGAGAACCTCTGCATTAGGGGGCCTCAACCTCAAAATGCCAAGGCAACCCCATACAAATGGGGATACGATTTCGTATTCTACAGCCACTGCGTTAGGGAACCTCGGCATTAGGGGACCTCAACCTCAAATTGCCAGGGGAACCCCACACAGATAGGGATACGATCTCGTACTCAAATGCCACCGCGTTAAGGAACCTCACCCCAGAATTGGCAGCGGTTTAGGGCTTAGCGTTAGTGAACAAACTTTACCCATTCAGTATTTATCTATGCATCATTGCATACAGCAAGCATACCGCTGCATCTATCTTACTACACACATCCTACGGCCGTAACGTGCTGTATTTCAACACGCCCCCACGATGGATGCAATGTGACGTATGTTTTAAAAACCTCATCGTTGTTCTTAATCTACTGCGCAAATCCTACAAGTCCTTCTGCACCCCCTTCGATTCGGTACTCTTGCATTACACCCGCGCCCATAAGTTGTAAAACGGGACGCGCGTTACTCATGCTTGAACAACTGCCTGTGCAACTGCTCCGCTTCTCATGCAGTTTGTCCCTTATTTACTACTTCCCCGCATTCAGTGAAGTTTGCTCAACGCATAGCTGCATGTAATCGTTTCTATTGTAACATTTTTTCCAGGTAATGGCCCTAATGAACCTTTCCTTCGTCATGGGCAAACATCCTTTAAGATTCTCGTTTATTTGTCAACAACATATATTCCCTCAACAAATGCAGTGCCATCACACATGGTTTCGCCAGTCCTGAATGTACGCCGTGATGAAAACTGACAGGAACAGCACGACATACCTACGTCGATCCGCGTTGCTGCTTGTTTGCCACTCTTCGCTGGGGCGGACGGTTCCCTTGTGGTCGAAAACCACCATCTGAAGCGCTGATGTCACAGGCTTGCTTTTGGATCCGAGAATAGGCATATCGGGTACGTTTCCTAAATCAATAGCGGTATTGGAATTTAGTCCAAGAAAGAAGATGCTGGGGAGACCCAGCACGATAGAAGCTGCTTGTACTACCTCGCATGGGTCCCACGCGGCGAGCGCTGTAAATCATAGCTCGGACACTGACACAGGAGGGATGTGAACACTTCAATTGGCAGCGCAGTCTCGACGTATGCTGCCCTCGTGATGTTTGCCAGCAGCGATTGGACCTGGTTTTAGGTCTCCGTGCGTGCTTGGTTTGACCAGTAGTCCGAAGAGCCCGGGACGGTCATTTGGGAGCCTGCGAGCACGAAAGGAGATCCGGCTACTTCCTTCCGCCACTGGAGCGTTGGGTCTTGAGGCTTGACACACATCTGGCGGGCGCGTTGAATAGAGGAGCTCAGAGTTCGAGAAACAACAGTGGATGCACACGCGGAAGGCGTGAAAGCAATGCTCATATCGGGGTATCCCACACTCTCTACAGTTTTGCTACCTAAACCTTTGGGCACCCATGGGTCACCCAATGGGCATCAGTCGTGCACATTGGTGCCCATGGGGTCACGCATGGGCATGCCTACAGACAAGCGTATGTGTAGACTACGGGCAGCCGATGGGTGGCCAGTGACTGCCCTTCAACCGTCCTCCAACCGGAACCAGTGTACTCCAACACAATGCATATTCTGGTCGGGGCATATTCACGACGTCTAAAAACTCAAACCCCTAGCCTCTAACGATACGTTCTAGGGCGCTCTGGGTGGCTACGTTCTAGGTTGGTGTGCCGCTTGCCAAGTTCGTAGGGTTAGGGTTACGGTGGCGGAGTTCTAGGTTGAAGTGTACACGGTGGGCTTGCGCGCGGGCAGTTCAGGTCTGCCCATGAGCGTCATCGGCGGCTTTGCAAAGCTACCAGGAGCGGGGGAAATAGTCAGATTAGTTAGACCTAGGGACGCCAATGCGCACCAATCCTAATTTCGGTAAATCGGATGAGCAGAAGCACGCGCACCTTCGCCATGTTGTCCTCGGAACCGGTGGGTTGAGGACCCTGACAGCCAAAAGGGTCGTCGATTTCACAGCGCTGATGTCGTCACGGAGATTTACGCTGGATGCATGGGTAGGAGTCTTCCCACGATAGAATTCCCCGGAATCTCTGTTGTTGGCCATCACCACGTGCATGACGACAGTTGTGTTGTCCATAGACAGAAAAATGTCTGTCCAAAAAGTGAGCGGGAAATCGGAACCTTAAAGGTGCATGCTGTGGAGAAGACCCGCTGAAATGAAGAATAACATACGAGATACAGATATTGACAGCAATAGGGTTGTCCATCAGACTGACGGTCTCATCAGCATAGGTTTTAGCTTAAAACGAATCAAAGTATGATGAAAACTTGACAACTCGCAAGTACTGCTGGATCGAATGTCCAGGTACCCACCAGGTCCGCAGCAAGGCCATCGATCTTGGTGTCGAAATCCTCGTGATCCGAAGCCGTAGTTTATCACTCGCGGCTCTGATGTGGGTGCTCCGCATGGCACGGAAACGACCACAACGGTGGAATAAAGCCGCGCATAGTTGGCTAGACGATATAGCTCGGTGATGCTTTTGTCGAGCCTTGGGTCGTCTTCGTGGATGACGACACACTCTATGGCTGGCAGATCGTCGCTCACTGCGTTTGCTACGAGGCCACTGAGTCCACAATGGCACATAAGCGTTGGTTTCTCGTCCTGCGCAAGAAAACGGAAACAGCAGCACGTGGTACGCACACAGTCGGAATGCAGCCGGGAATTACAGTTTTGAGGGGTGTCAAAACCTGAAGTGGAACATGGTAGATCGTTCGATGTGTGGATGATACGAGAAGATGGACTCGGCAACGAATCCCGACGACCACCTTCGGCAAGACGTTTCGCGCCCGAAACGCCCGAAAATCAACCGAAAAAATCACGAATACGAAACACTGACCGTCGTTTTTGAGTACTGATCAAGGAAAAAGCGTGACACATCGCGTAAGCTAGAGAAAGAACGACAAGGAGGTAGCCCTCTCGCTGGGCATTTCGTAATCGTGCAGTCATCTGGACACCAATGTCAAACAAACAAATTCCACGGATGCATGCACTAGCGTAATGCCAGAACTCTATCGGTGTGTCCGAACACGAATGAGTCACCCAACCTTTGACACGACTTAGCGCCCACCTGATTCAGTCAACGCAGGTAGTTTGCAATATTGGCAAATAGCTCTGCCGAACCCTGCACTTACTTCTCCTTTTTCTTCTGCGTCGGAGTCAGATCCGTCACTTTCGTTCGCCCCCGTGTCTTGAGGAGATGAATCCTCCTCGCTTCCTGCCGAGCCCGACTCCTCAACGCTCCCTGACGAGCCATATCCCGGCAACCACCGGTCACTACGGGACGATTGAGGGCCTACGGGACAGCGTAGGGCCGTAGGGACACAGCGAGTATGGTTTCGACGCATATTGTGCGGTGTCGTAAATAGCATTACCGTAAGTAGCCTACGAAAGAAGGAATAAGGAGTACCTACATGGACCAGGATGCAGGGACAAAACTGAAGGTCGAATTTAGGACTGGGGATATTGGCCTTTGAAAACGTAGACGACGATTCAGGAAGGTAGACGATGACGACAAATCAGGATGTGAATGCGGCTCCGAGTGCGAAGGCGGTGTTCACGTACTTGCGGAATGTCCATTGTACAAGAAGGGGAGGGAAACATGCATGACGGAGCTGAGAAAAGTAGAAGAAAAACGTACACAGAGATATTGGACGCATGGAATAGCCAGGAGGAGACTGTAGCTGAATGGGGCAAGTAGGACTTGGGTGGAAAAGGCGATATCGATGGTAGATAAAAACATTTTGAGCCACATTTTTGGTGAAGAAGGAACGATTGGCCATCGGTGATCGGTTCTGTGGGAACACTGCTCCGTTCTGCCGAGGACGCGTGGTCAGTGGTCAAACCACTAATGCATTACAAAACATGAGAGAGAGAGAGAGAGAGAGAGAGAGAGAGAGAGAGAGAGAGAGA
>CACKRE030005145.1:180892-193628 GCA_902602495.3 Ectocarpus sp. CCAP 1310/34
GAGAGAGAGAGAGAGAGAGAGAGAGAGAACACACGCCCCCCCTTCGGATCCAACTCCTACGATCGGGAAGAGGCGCAAGGAAGCTAAAATGGCAGCAGCCGTCCGTATGTATGTAGCATGTGTGAGAGGAGAGGTTGCCGAGAGAAACCTGGGAGGCGAAATGGAAAGACAAGAAGAATAGTCTAGGGGTAAAACCCAGGGAGTGGTCTAAGGTTGTACGTGACGTGTGGAAGACTTCGAAATCGATGAGGTTAATACATTAGAAACGAACGGCAGGTCTATAGAATAGGGGTTCGAGAACAAAAAATCTGCTACTTGTGCCCAGAGAGATCACAATAACATGGCAAAAGGATGCAAGGATAAGGAGGGTTTAGATGTGTACGGATGTTGACAGGAGGAATAGTGTTCTACATGGACCAATGGATGCAGGGGCAAGGCCGAAGGTCAAATTTAGGACTGGGGCCAACAGCGTTTGAGACCGTTGACGAAGATTCACGAAGGAAGACGATGAAGACAAGCTCGAATGTGAACACGGCTCCGAGCGCGAAGACCAGGCTCATATGGGTTCGAAACGTCCGTGTTGGGCGACAAGGACAGAGAAATGCACAGGGCTGAGTTGGACAAGTAGAAGGAAAGGTACAGGGAGATGCTTGAGGCATGGAATAGCCAGGAGAAGACGGTAGCTGTTCTCGGTGATTGGAAGTGGGTTGAAAGTGCGGGAAGTGATATCGACAGGATAGACAGGCTAGGGAAAGCTTTGTTGAGCCACCTTTGGCACAGTAGTACTGCTTCGAAGGAGGAAAGAACGATTGGCCATCGGTGATCGGTCCTGTTGGAACACTGATGCGTCCTCTCGAGGAAGTGTGGTCAATGGTCTAACCGCTAAGGCATGCGAAACTTGAGGAGAGAGAATACGCCCTCCCCCTCCGCGCATACAAGCATTTTCCCACGAGGTCCTCTCCCCGCCACCGCCTCGAATCTGAAACTATGTGCTGTTTGGGTCATCCCCATCCTTTCTGAGTTCGTATCTTGCAGCCACCGCGTTTCGGGGCTCCATTCTTATCTGTATGGGCATTCGTACACCGTAAGGGTGGGCTCTTGTTCTGTTATTAATTAGCAAGGCTACATAGGTCCATCAATGTTCAGCAGTATCATAGCAGTGGAGATCTGAACGGTTACACCACGTCTCGAGGAACGTTCTCAAGAACAGTAGTCGGTTCAACGGAACCACGTAGGACCCCCTTGGTTCCTGCAACAACAGTACTTGTATTGCGGATCCCGGAACGTTTCCGGACCGGTCTTCAGTTTCTAGAACAGCCTCTAGAACTAGTCTAGAACATGTGGGGTCGCCCCGGTGGTCTAGTGGGTAACATCGCAGCCTGCTAAGGGCCAGGTCATGGGTTAGAGTCCCGGCAGAGTGAGGTTTTTTCTCACTACAATAAATAAATCCTGGTCTAGGATGAAAGCGACGCGCTGCAAAGCTCGTTGTTAGTAAACCATAATCGACTTCGTAAGTCGCGAGGGAAGGGATTGCTGTACCCTTCTCGCGATAAAAATACCTCAGGCAGGAACCGCAGGAGGGGGTCCAGCCCCCCCCTCCTATGTGACCCCGGTTGGGTCGTCTAGCTAGTAGAAGTGGAGGATAGGGGCCAAAGGGGCAGACGACAGAGTCCAATGATGGGAGAAAAAAAAAAAAATGTGTCTGTGTCTGCTATTCTACGTAGAAAGAGAAGAGATGCAGCCAAGCTCGCCCCCCTTCTCTCTCACTCTGCTTTCTCTCCTGTCGTCTTCCCTAGACTGCCAAGGTCTATCGTTCTCTACAAGTCTTTGTTGGCCGCAAGCGCCCATTCCACATCAACAAGTCGACAGCAGTAGTGTTACGGTTACATGGTTACGGTTGATAGGAGTTGCACCTTTGGAAGAATGCGTTGTTCCCAACAGGTACTAGCAGTAAGGTCCGGTTTGCCGGGCCCCGTCTTGAGGCTTGGATTGCTCAGTCCCACTGCTTTACTACTTCTCCTTGCTTGCCCCGAGTTAGTAATAATCAACAAGCGAATACCGTATCCACTACCGGAGACCTTCCACTCCTTGTCACAAGCCACCTTCGAGGCTCACTTCTGCCGCTGTTCCGGCTCATCTACCGAACTCGGTACCGATCGAGAGGCAGCTACCATCAGGTCGGTAGCAGTGCTTGTAGGCGGGGGTCCCATGTACAATCCTCTATGGACAATTCCTCTTGACACCCAGGGTCCTGTCACTCGAATGATCAGAGACCACACAGGCCCACACAGACATTGCGCCAGCCCCTACCCCTAGCCTCTCCATCCGTTTTAGTAGCATCACCTGCTGCCTGCGAGCTAGTTGGACAGACTAGCGTCTGTCGGTGTCAGCTTTTGCCACCACCTGCGGGGACCCACACGGGAATTCCTGTTGGAAGGGTTTGTAGTACAAGAACTGCTCTATTCTACTTCATTGGGTTTGATGCAGTATTGTGCAGGCGTTGCCAAGTCTGTAACCGTCAGGTGAAGACAGCTTGGGCGTCGGTGTGAAGGTAATAAATCACTATGTGTTTCTCTACCCAAACCTCAGCCACACACGCCACCCGCAGCGTACCACAGCCGCTGCACTGCTGGTGCAGTTGTAGGCGTACTGCTGTTAATTCCCACAATAGGTTCTCACACCTCGATTCAGCGCGGCACCAGTGCGAGGTACTTCGGAGGGGGACACGTTCTTCCAAGCATCAAGCACAAGCTAGCTTCTACGCGTCCACAGACACCTGCTGTTCGGGACTGTAGACTAGTCTATTTATAGTATACAACGAGGACTTTTTTTTGAAGATCCACATCTGCGGAGTCCACCTGCTTGCGACTGCTGAGGACACTGGACTGATCATCCGCTAGACTCAGCGTAAGCACACCAACAGTACGATTTGTTGGTGCAGCGCATTCGGGGGCACAAATTATCTAGACGCCGGTCACTATAGGCGGCGTATAGAACTGTGCAGCTACCTTTCAGCGTGTTGAGCTACTGTCATAGCTCAGGACGGGTGAAAGTGTAGTTTTTTGGGTAGTTGCGTTTCAGCAACTCGCCTATTGACAGAAGCCTGCATGCATCATCTTGCAGCAAGCCTTGACAGCACTTCAGAGTAGTGCCTAAGGTTCAGACGTGGCCGGAGAGCATACGTTGTTTTTGCTGTGGCCGAAATAAAGCCTGCACGCAGCGACGTGTAGCAAGTCGGAGCAGTGCATATCGTTGTACCTGCAAGTCGGGGTTGCAGGCTAGCGACCTGTTACCGAGTGGCCTGCACGCAGCGACGTGTAGCAAGTCTGTCCAGCACTGAACAGTAGTGCCTGGGGGACAGACGGCCAGACAGCGAGACTGCTGGGCCAAAACGGAAGCCTGCAGCATTATACTACTACTGCTGTAGCAACGAAATCTGAACAGCATCACATTTGCGGGTCAAACTTTTAGTTTGTGCCGTTGAAACGTGCTTAGGATTAGCCTGCGCGTTTGACGCGTAGCAAAGGCATCATGGACAAGTCGACCAACATTAATAACACACTCAAAAACCATCCCAAAGTTCGGGGGGAAGGGTTTTCGTGAGTGGAGGTCGAAAGTGAGGATGGCCGTCAGCTACCACAACAAGGGTATCTTCGACTGAACGGGGAGGAGTCCCCAGGACACGTCGAACACTGACGCGATCGAGAAGTGGAACTCCGACAACTGGGACCTGTTCTTCATCCTCTTCTTCGCGACCACGGGTTCAGCGCACACCGCCGAAAACCATTTCGAAGGCAAGAAACAAGGTGAAGGACTTGGAAACGTAGTGTAGCTGCGTGGTTAGCCCTTGCCGAAAAGTACGACAGCTACACCAAAGAAACGCGTGGTGCTTGCTACGACGAGCTGACAACCAAGAAGATGGCACAAGGCGAAGACCCAGACGACATCCTCACCACCGTAGAAGACCTGCGGGAGCACCTGAAAGATATGGGAGAAGAAATCTCGGACGAGAGATTCGAGGACATCGTTCTACAGGCGATCTCCAACGGCTACGACTACGTTCGCCAAACCAGCTTCCGCGTTCTGACTTCGGGCTGGAGGAAATCAAGACAACGATGACAAACATGTACATCGACAGCTTGTCACGGACCTCGACGAAGTCCGTCGCCG
This sequence comes from Ectocarpus sp. CCAP 1310/34, assembly GCA_902602495.3. Lineage (NCBI taxonomy): Eukaryota > Phaeophyceae > Ectocarpales > Ectocarpaceae > Ectocarpus > Ectocarpus sp. CCAP 1310/34. Next base: position 185,063 of record CACKRE030005145.1, read on the forward strand.
GGGAGTAGCCATGCCGGCATCGAATGGGGACAGTCCCAATCAAGTGCTCAAACTGTAGGCAGCACGGCCATCGTCGCCGCGACTGCCCTGAACTTCCTCGGCACAAGCAACATCAGCACAAGGGGCCTAAGAAGAAACACTGGAAGAAACCAAATGGACAGCCTGGCCCGAAGTGGTGCTCTCTCCACAAGACTACATCTCACAGTGATGAAGATTGCTACAAGCAACAGAAGGACGCCCACAGCAAGCCAAATGGAAGAATCAACTTTGCCGATGTGGGAAGTGCGCACATACCGCAGGCCGACGATTCAGACGAGGAAACAATCGACTTCTCCATTGCATCAGTCACGGCCTTGTCGCTGATTCCGACTGTTAGCAGCTCCACGAAGCCGGACAAGAAGGTCAAGTCCGCCATAATGCCCGCGGACCTACACCGAAGGACTTGCTCAAGAAACCAGCAGACGACTCGGGCCTATTCGCAGCATTCGGAGAGACTTACGTGGCTGGATCAGCAACTGCAGTTCTTCACCGACACACTGGAAAGACCAACGGCAGCTCCATAACTATTCTGGTGGACAGCGGATCGTCGGAGCACTACATGGACACCGACCTTTACCCTGGACTGAGGGAGCGAATGCTGAACTACAAGATTTTGAAGGAGCCCCACAAGATTATCACCGCTGGAGAGATTGTCATCGAAGGCATAGGGAAGGGCACCATCATCGGCACCTTCAACGACCAACATGGGGAAAAGCAGCCGGTGTCGTTGTCAGCAATAGCGGTACCTGGACTTGGCAAGCACCTCTTCTCTCCACTCATCGCGCCGAAAACGGAAGTGGTGACTATCTTCGATTCATCACAACCGCGCTTGGAGATGGGGGACGTCATCGTACCCTTGAGGTGACTCGGCAACGACACCATTCTATGCTCCGTCTCTCTCGACCTGCCGAACATGGCAAGGCGGGCCGAGTCAGCAGACCTGTGGCACCGCAGGTTGGGACACATCAACAACAGCAGGAGGTGGAATGTGCTACGGAAAATCCTCGACAACGGAGTAGACTACACCGGAACTATGGAAGCATGCGACGTTTGCGGCATTGGGAAAGCTCACAACGCCCTCATCCGAAGAAGGCGACGTACGACGTGTCCAGACCTTTTCAGCTGGTTTCACCCGATCTGATGGGACCAATTTCTCTGCCAGCACTGGGAGGGTTTCGATACGTCAACAAGTTGGTCGATGAAAAGACCAAGTGGAAGGAAACCTTTCTCATGAAGACCAAGCGGGATGCTATCAAAGCACTTCAGCTGTTCAACCAGTCTCTGGTTGTCCCCACTAGATTCAGGCTAGACTGCCTCAGGGGAGACAAAGGAACAGAATGCACCTGCCGTGAATTTCGGGAGTACTGCCTTCAAATCGGAGCAAAGCTGGAGTACGCTTCAACAAACACACCACAACAAATGGGAGCAAACGAGCGTGCGGGGCGGACCCTTGCAGCCATGGTACGCTGCATACTCACGGATTCGGGATTACCGCAATTCCTGTGGGGACAGCTGATGCAGACAGCGGCGTATCTGAGCAACAGAGTGCCACATGCAGCGCTGGGAAACATCACGCCGTACAAGGCCTTGTACGGCAAGGACGCCAACCTTGGACACCTTCGAGCAATTGGAGCCAGAGCTTTCGTGCACGTCGAAACGCATACACGCAACCTTGACTCAAAGGTCTGGTAAGGACGTCTTTGTGGATACAGCATGGACAGCAAGTCATTCCGCATCTACAATCCAGAGGCAGGAAAGGCAGGGAAAGCAGGATCGTCAATTTCATCGAGACGCCGTATGCTCGTCAAGACCTAACGCCGAGCAACATGGCCGGAAACGACGAGGTCGGGTACACACCAGGCAAAAGATCCGAAGAAGCTGAGTGTGGATACGATAACAACGACGACCTTTTGCGTGATGTGATGGACTACACGTCATACCTCGACCTAGAGTCGCCAACGAGTCACCTTTCGGTCATCCCTTCATAATCGGACACTAGCGACATGCAACAGCTGGTCAGCAACATTCAAGAAGTCACCAGTCAGGACCTTCTTACCAGCAACAACGAGACCACGTCACCGAGTGGACCAGAACATGACAATTCGTCATCCGAGGGGGAACAACCTGCACCTCCTCCAAGCGTCACTGGACGTAGGCTGCGCTCGAGCACACGAGTGCCTGATCATGCGGGGATGAGATCTACAGCCAAGGTCGATAAACCATCCCTCACCAATCAAAGTGGTCGAGACACTGCCGTAAAGCCCAAGACCATCAGAGAGCTGAGGCGCCTCGCCCTCTACACGGACACCCCATTAGCCGACGTCGGACATCGCGAGGAAAGATTCGACTTCCTGGAATACGCCTTCGTCGCCAATAACACCCAAATCCATGGTCGTTCGGAGGGGGAGAAGGTCAAGACCATACCAAACACCTGCAAGAAGGCCATGGAGTTGCCGGAAACGAAGCTCTGGAAGGCTGCGACTGACAAAGAAATAAAAAGCCTGCAAGACCTCAAAGTGTATAAACTCGTGCCACGCACCGACGTTCCCCTGGGACATAACGTGATTGGCTCGAAGTGGGTCTTTAAGGTCAAGCCAGAAAACACGCATAAGGCGCGCTTGGTTGCTAAAGGATGGAACCAAGTGCCAGGACGGGACTGCGGAGGGACGTTTGCTCCTGTCTGCCGACTTCAGAGCATCCGCATGGTATTCGCCATAGCAGCAGAGAAGGACTTGGATGTCATTCAGCTGGACGTCAAAACCGCCTTCCTCTACGCGGATATTGAGGAAAATGTATTCGTCGAAATGGCACCAGGCTACGAAGCCAAGAACATGGAGGAACTCCAGCTCGTGATGAAGCTGGAAAAGAGCCTCGATGGGCTGGCTCAAAGCCCCCAGGACTGGTTGAAGACCATCGACTCGAGCCTAGTGGAAATCGGATTCTTTCCGCTCAAGTCCGACACCTGCGTCTACATTTACGACCACAACAACACGGTCGTCGTTCTCACTCTCTACGTGGACGATCTCCTCATCATCAGAGGTGACATTCGAGTGATCGAGACAATCAAGAAAAAACTGATGGACAAGTTCAAGATGACGGGCATGGGCGATGTATCGCTCATCCTAGGGATGCAAGTGACATGCGACCGAGAACAGGGGGAGCTCACCATCAGCCAGGAAACTACACCACCTCTATTCTGGACAGATTTGGCATGGGAAGCTGCAAGCCTCTCAGCACCGCCGGATTCGGTCCAGAGCTGTCGGTGAAGCAGCCAGAGGAGACTCTACTCAACGCCGAGGGCAAGCAGCGATATCAGGCCATCATTGGTTCCGTCATGTACTTGGCTCAAGTCACCCGCTACGACATCATGTACTGCGCCAGTCAGTTTGCACGGGCGATGTCAAACCCTTCCAAGATCCACATGGGAGCAGCGAAACATCTTCTTCGCTACCTCTCCGGGTCCAGGGACTTCAGCATCACGTATAAGAGAGGAGGATTTGACCTCACGGCATCCTCCAACGCCAACGGGGGCCACAACACGGACAACGGAAAGTCCATGTCATCGTACATCATGATGATGTCCACGGCACCAGCGAGCTTGAAGTCCGGACTTCAAAGCCTGACTGCCATGTCTACTGTGGAGGCCGAGCTGGTGGCTTCAGCACTCGCGATGAAGGAAGTGATATTCTGCACCAACATGATGAAGGAACTGGGATTCGGATCTGAGTTCAGCAGCGCGCCATTATTCATCGACAGCACCGCTACACTCAACGTTATCGGCAACCAGACTTTCAGCGGGCACACAAAGCATATGGCATTACGCTTCTTCTACATCCGCAAGATCGTGAAGGAGGGAAGAATATCCATCCACTACATCCCGACCGAGGATAACCTCGCCGATATCGGGACGGAGTACCTCAACAAACAACGTCACCAGTATCTCATCGACAAGATCAAGAACTTCGGGAAGTGACAAGCTTAAGGATCTTCGACAATGATATTCGACCAAGAATCTTCAATGCACAAAATTCAGAGATCGCCCTGTTTTGACGCAGCGATCAGGGACTACTAGCCATCATTCGTGCAGTGTTCCATACTAAGCAGATTTAACGACGTTTTTGCGCTGAATGATGTCTTTCGGTACTTAGTACAGCATATTTCACGTAAACGGAGATGATACGTCTATTGAGTACATCATGTAGACTAGAAGATTGCATACCATGAAGTGCAGCATTTCAAAGGTTTCCGCTTCAAAATGGTGTAGGCGGCAGTATGTCTTCGGATGTGAAGTAGTATATATTTTAGGATAGTATCACGAAACTTCCATTGAGGATGAGTTGTTAAGGAGTACCCGATTCGCAGGGTATCTGTCGATTGACTTTTACCTGAATCGGTACACCTTCGCATGTGGCGTCAGCCGCATACTGGTTCGAATCTCCTGACGTCCACGCTTTTTCTCCTGACTTGAACATTTTTCCATGGATACAATGTGCGACAGTCCTGAGAACACCTCTTGGAGTCGATCCTACATAAAACCTTGTGACATTCCATCGAATCACCCATCCTGGCCCCAAGAGGTACCCAGTTTAGGGTAAGTTCTGTGGGTGGAGAGTGTTAAGGAGGACCCGATTCGCAGGGTATCTGTCGATTAAATTTTACCCGAATTGGTTCACCGTCGCAGAGTGTTATGGATTAGCAAGGCTACATAAGTCAATGTTCAGTAGTATCATAGCAGTGGAGGTCAGAACGGTTACACCACGTCTCGAGGAACGTGCTCAAGAACAGTAGTCGGTTCAAGCGAACCACGTAGGACCCCCTTGGTTCCTGCAACAGTACTTGTATTGCAGATCCCGGAACGTTTCCGGACCGGTCTTTTAGTTTCCAGAACAGCCTCTAGAACTAGTCCAGAGCATGTGTGTGTGTCTGCTATTCTAGGAAGCGAAGAGGTGCAGCCAAGCTCGCCCCCCTTCTCTCTCACTCTGCTTTCTCTCCTGTCTTCTTCCCTAGACTGCCAAAAGTCTATCGTTCTCTACAAGTCTTTGTTGGCCGCAAGCGCCCATTCAACATCAACAAGTCTAGACTACAGCAGTAGCACCACCTGCCACCTGCGAGCTAGCCGGACAGACTAACGTCTGTCGGTGTCAGCCTTTGCCACCACCTGCCGGGATCCACACGGAAATCCCACAATAGGTCCTTTATGAAAACTGAGGGCTACACGCTTCACCCAACCCCGTGGGCAAGTGAGGCTTAGCCCTTGAGGCCCATAAGTTCACTTCGTATAGATATCTTATCCCTGCTCGCCTCTTTTCAACGCAAGCCCTCCGCCGTCTGTATTTCAAGCTCCTCGGCCCTCTTGCCAACCCCACTGTCTCCCGTGTTGACTCCCATTTCTTCCCCATTCTTCCCGTTTTTCTCCCACACACCTGCGCCCTCGTGCTTGGCCGTGGTATGGCCGTCTGGAGAAACGAGACTTGATGGTCTACAGTACATGAAGGCGGCAACGACCTGTTGTTTTCTGCCGATAACGACGATAGGTGGTGGGCGTCGGAACACAGCAAATCTTGTTTTGTGCCCATTGTGTGTATTTTCGGGCAGTTTCGCGCGGTGTGTCAAGTATGTCATATTTTCACGGGTAGGTTTAGTACAGTAGAGTATGTTTAGTAGAGTATCGAGAATCTGTACTAACGGTTGAGTAGAGTAGAGTATGGGAGAGGTGAATACTCTACTCACCTGAGTAGAGTACAGAGGTTAGGTACTAAACTCAAAGAGTATGTTTAGTAGAGTATGAAAAGCCGTACAAAACCGCAAGAGTATGTTGAGTAGAGTATGAAGAGCCATACTATAAAGTGAGTATGAGTAGAGTGAAAAGCCGTACTATACTCAAAAAGATGTTTAGTAGAGTATTGAAGAGCCGTACTTACAAAAGTTTTAGTAGAGTACGAAGAGCTGTACTAAACGCTACAGTATTCTTAGTAGAGTATGAAGACCTGTACTAAACGCTACAGTATGTTTAGTACAGTATGAAGAGCTGTACTAAACGCCACAGTATATTTAGTACAGTATAAAGAGCTGTACAAAACGCCACAGTATGTTAAGTACAGTATGGAGAGCCATACTAAACGCTACAGTACGCTTAGTACAGTACATGTACTGACAATACTGACAGAACAACTACTCCGTACAAGCGTTGATTTGATTGCATGATAAAACTTAAACATAAACTGCTGTGGCGCTCCTCCACTCGTTGAGCCCGGCACGACGACCACCTCGTTGTCTTGTTGCGCGTCTTGTGTTGAAGAACACGGTGCGAGGGTACTCGTACCGGGAGAACCATCCGCATCGGGAGCAGATGCGGCCGAACCACCGCTCGCGTCACTCATGCTCAGCTGCCACTATCTCCCCTGCGGGCCACTACCTCAGTACCCCAGTATCTGAGTACGCGAGCGCGCGAGTATCGGAGCCTGGAGCCCACCACCACTCTGTGCGGCGAGACTGTCTACTTTCTGCTGAATAGTGACGTCACCAACACACCCTTTGGTGGAAGGTAGTACGTACTCTGACGTTGAGTAGTACGTACTCTGAGTTGAGTACGGTGGGCTGTACTATGGCCTGAGTAGAGTATGGGCAGCCATACTAAACGCAACAGGATGTTTAGTAGAGTATGAGAAGCAATACTAAAGTGATAGTATAGTACAGTATAGGAAGCCATACTAAACTCAAAGAGTATGTTTAGTAGAGTATGAAAAGCCGTACTAAACTGCAAGAGTACGTTGAGTAGAGTATGAAGAGCCGTACTATAAAGTGAGTATTAGTATAGTATGAAAAGCCATACTATACTCAAAAAGATGTTTAGTAGAGTATTGAAGAGCCGTACTTACAAAAGTTTTAGTAGAGTATGAGAAGCAATACTAAAGTGATAGTATAGTACAGTATAGGAAGCCATACTAAACTCAAAGAGTATGTTTAGTAGAGTATTGAAGAGCCGTACTTACAAAAGTTTTAGTAGAGTATGAATATACGCGACAACGGGTGGGCGTGAGAACACAGCAAGGTTGATGTTGTGCCCATCGGATGTGTTCTCGGAAAAAAAATGGCAGTGTGGTAGATATGGCTCATATACGACACCGGCGAGGTTGTGCTGCGGCCACATTCTTGGGTGTATCTCGGGAACCCCATGTTGGTTTCGACCAAATGACGTCTTGTGTGGCAGCTGGGGGCCCTGGAAACAGCGCAGTTGATTTCGTGCCTAGAGTAGACTATATGTCCCTATTGAGCCCCAGCAGAGCCATACTCTCCCTTCTTCCCCTCGCTCCTCGACAAGCTTTTGCTTAGACATGGGTTGTAGTGAAGGGGGGGGTCTTTCTGGTGAGCAGGGCTAGACTCACCCTCAAGGGATGACCGAAACCTTCNAGCAACTGGCATACGGTTTAATGTGAAGTCAACAACAACAACAACAGAGCCAGTTAAGCCCTACTTTTTTTGTAACCGTCATAACTTTCCGCCAACTAGTCTACATGGAACTCCATTTTTTTTTGAAAAAATTTTGAAGAGCACACCCGTTAGCTTGCGTTTGAGCATCTGTACGCACGAATCAGCTGCGCCACTCCCGAGATACAGCACCACAACCACCACCGTCGGCGGATACTGCAAGGTTGGAGTTTTGGCCGCTCCTGTTGCTAAGGATGGTCAGGTCTAAGGTGGACCCAGAGCAGGCGCAGAAGGCCACCGAGGCTGTCCGCAGCGGCGCCTCTCCGGGCTGCTGCACAGGCCTATGGCGTGAACAAGCGCTCTCTCTCTCGCCGGCTGAGCGGTGATGTAAGCATGGATGCAAAGGTTGGTCCAAGGACTGTGCTCACAGTTGAGGAGGAAAATTTTGTTGAAGATGCACTGCTGTACGCTGCTCGTCACTTCATCGGGATCGACCGGACCGCGCTGCAAGAACATGTGCGCCAGCTGCGCAACGACGGTCGGGATATCCGGTGGGTTGCAGCAGTCGGCCCGGGGCGATCATGGCTAGACGGCTTCTTCAAGAGGCATCCTGCGCTTTCGGAACGCAGCGCCCGCATCTACGAGGCCAACAGGATCATGAGCGACGACGAGACACGCCTGCAGACGTTCTACAAGGACTTTGGCGAGTTCGTTGACAAGGAAAAGATCCCTGCCGATCACCTGTGGAACACAGGTGAGANCTTCATCGGGATCGACCGGACCGCGCTGCAAGAACATGTGCGCCAGCTGCGCAACGACGGTCGGGATATCCGGTGGGTTGCAGCAGTCGGCCCGGGGCGATCATGGCTAGACGGCTTCTTCAAGAGGCATCCTGCGCTTTCGGAACGCAGCGCCCGCATCTACGAGGCCAACAGGATCATGAGCGACGACGAGACACGCCTGCAGACGTTCTACAAGGACTTTGGCGAGTTCGTTGACAAGGAAAAGATCCCTGCCGATCACCTGTGGAACACAGGTGAGACAGGTGAGGTCCACATAGAAAGGTGTTGCTGATGGATCTAAGCAGTAGGCAAGGGCT
>CACKRE030005146.1:9845-24313 GCA_902602495.3 Ectocarpus sp. CCAP 1310/34
CACGCTCCTCCTCCTGCTTCCTCGCCGCAGCAGCCAGAGCAGCCTCACGTTCCTCCTCCCGTTTCCTCGCCGCAGCAGCCAGAGCAGCCTCACGTTCCTCCTCCTGCTCCCTCGCCACAGCAGCCCGAACAGCCTCACGCTCCTCCTCCTGCTTCCTCGCCGCAGCAGCCAGAGCAGCCTCACGTTCCTCCTCCTGCTCCCTCGCCGCAGCAGCTCGAACAGCCTCACGCTCCTCCTCCTGCTTCCTCGCCGCAGCAGCCAGAGCAGCCTCACGTTCCGCCAAGCGCTCCGCGTCCTCGCGCTCCGCCTGCTCTCGCGCCTCCGCCTCTGCTATCTTCCCGGCAAGACCGTCGCACCACATGTAGTTCAACCTTTGGTACGCCATAAACTCGTCGTGGGGCAAGAGGATTAGTTTGTCTTCCGGCGGGAGCGAGAAAGGAGGAACGAAAAGGGGGGAATCGGACGACAGATGGGCCGCTTCTACAATATCCTCCAGAGAGACACGTCCGGTGGGCCCGCTCCAGTTTTGCCGGATCTGCTGTGGCGATGTTGTCCAGCAAATTATCGACGGTGAACACAATGGGCATGGGGGGGCGCTCGTCTCCCGCACCGGCCGCTGGAAACTGCTCTGCGGTGGGAGCCTCGCCCTCGGGTTCGTAATCCAGGATTTCCACACTGTCGCCCAGGAGTTCCACATTGCCGCTGGGCATGGTGTCCTCTTTGTCAACAAGAACAGGGCCAGGGAGAGGGTAGCTACGATCGATTGTGGAAAGGGCAGCAGGGCCAGAAACAGCAGATGTAGCATAACCAACCGCAGTTGAGGCAGCAGCACCAAGAGCAGCAGAAGCAGTAAAGTCGGGTGCAACTTCGGGAAGAGCAAGCCGAGGTCCATGCGAAAGGCGGAGATATCCACAGGATAGCATACGCCCAGTGATAAAAGCTTGGTGCACACGAGGTTGAAGCGGATCCAACCAAGCAGAAAAAGCGTCCAAAAGCACACCATGCCACGCACAAACAGCAGTAGAAGCTAGCACAAGAGGGCCCGTGTTACATGGAGACACGAGGTTTTCCGACCAAAAGACACGCAGAGCAACACGGGCGTTCCTCCGCAACTGGTGCCGAGTGCGAGCAAAGACCGCTGTGGGTTTGCGCTGTTGAAAGGTTTCCAATTCAAATGCTTTGAGGGTGAACGATTCCCCGAAAAAAATGGCCATGTGATATCGAAAAATGGAGGGAAGGCTGGTGGGGCGGCTGACACCCAATTTGTGTTCACACAACGCGTTCCAAGTCGATGTAAGCGGAGCCAAATCGGAGAGCACGACAGGGAAATCCGCGGACATCGGCCGGTACGCCGGCATGAATGCAGTAGACTAGAGGTGGTAGCAGACGTAGGAAGCATGCTGTCATCTCGGGTCCCACCACACAAAGCCAGCAAGTCAGGACGCTCCATGCAGAGGGTATCCGCCACAGAAATCAATATATGGACCGCCGATGCAGACAATATAGCTTTCGAGAGACGGCGAACGTACAAAAAATCACTCAAAACATCGCGATGGTCTCCGAGGCGCGTATCCTTTGCAAGGTCCCAGTCCCGCGGGCGCTTTGCAAAAGCATCACAAGCCAGCATCTCTACAGACGAGGAAGAGGCAAAGTCTAGATGCTCGTGGGTGGTGAGACCAAACAACAAGCAACCCGGTGGTTGTGAAACAAACGTGGCAACAACACACAGCAGTGTGGAAGCCGCGTCCAGCACCCGCTTACCGAGTAATGCCAGCTGACGCTAAGTTTCAAGGAGCGATGCCGTGGGCGGTAGCTTGCTCCTAAAGATAGATGAAGGCTCTGTCGTTGACACGCTTGTCCACGACCACGTTGAGATGGGAAAGTTGCTTGTTATTGCTGAGAGACGGTCAGCAAAGATCTGAGATGAAGTGGGGATCCAACTTCATCTCAGGGGGTACACAGAGTAGACAACTCAAATGGGGTAGGGGTCAGAAGGGTATACCTCCTAACCGACCCGTATCCTATCAACAATAAAATGTACCCTATTCATGCTAGCAGCCACACTCCTTAACAGCGGTCACTGACTTTCGTTAGAAGTGAAATCCAGAGGTCATGGATTTTCGTTTGGCGCGATATCCAGGCGAAAATCATTTTCGTTCCGAAGGAAATCCCGAGGTCACTGACTTCCTTTGGCGTGAATATCCAGAGGTCACTGACGTTTGTTTGGCTGGCGACAAATTCGAACGTCACTATCATTGGTTTGTCTGGTGGAAATCCAGAGGTCAATGATTTTCGTTCGGCTCGCACGAAACCTAGAGGTCGCTGACTTTTGTTTGGCGCGACATCCAGAGGTCACTGACTTTCGTATGGGGCGAAATCCAAACGAAACTCACTTTCATTTTTTGCGAAATCCGGAGTCCACGGAGCTTCGTGTGGCGCCGAAACCAAACGTCACTGGATGAAGTTTAACGCGAAATCCGGAGATCACTGACTTTCGTTTGGCTGGCGCCAAATTCGGACGTCACTCATACTCATTTGGCGTGTGGAAATCCAGAGGTTACTGACTTTTGTTTGGCTGGCACGAAATCCAGAGGTTACTGACTTTCGTTTGGCGAGAAATCCAGAGGTCACTGACTTTCGTTTGGCGCGATTTCCAGACGAAACTCAGTTTCGTTTGGCGGGAATTCGAGAGGTCACCGACGTTCGTTTGGCGCGAAAATCGAGAGGTCACTGACTTTCGTTTGGCTGGGGAATTCCAGAGGTGACTGACTTTGGTTTTAGCTGGCAACGAACCTAGAGGTCACTGATTATTGTTCGGCGCGACATCCAGAGGTCACTGAGTTTTGTTTGGCTTTCACGAAACCCACAGGTAACTCACATTCGTTTGGCTGGCGCGAAATCCAGGCGGCTATGACATTTTTTGTCGCGAAAAGCAGAAGTCATTGACTTTCGTTTGCGGCGAAATCCAAACGAAAATCACTTTCGTTTGGATGGCGCCAAATCCGGAAGTCACTCATGTTCGTTTGGTCATTGACTTTCGTTTGCGGCGAATCCAAACGAAAATCACTTTCATTTGGCGCGAAATCCAGCGGTCACTGACTTTTGTTTGGCTGGCGCCAAATCCGGAAGTCACTCATGTTCGTTTGGCTGGTGGAAATCCAGAGGTCACTGACGTTCTTTGGCTGCCACGAAATTCAGAAGTTTCTGACTGTCGTTTGGCGAGAAATGCCGAGGTCATTGACTTCCGTTTATCGCGAAAAGCAGAGGTCACTGACTTTCGTTTGGGGCGAAATCCAAACGAAAGTCACTTTTGTTTGGCGGGAAATCCGCAGGTCACTGTCTTAAGTTTGGCGCGACATCGAAAGTCACGGAGCTTTGTTTGGCGAAAAATTCCGAGGTCACTGGCTTTAAGTTTGGCTCGAATCCCGAAGTTACTGTCTTTCGTTTGGCTGCCACCATATCCGGACGTCACTGATATTCGTTTGGCTGGTGGATTCCAGAGGCCTCTGACATTTGCTTGGCTGGCAAGAAATCCAGACGTTACTTACTTTCGTTAGACGCGAAATCCACAGGTCACTGGCTTTCGTTTTGCCTGCACGAAAACAACAGGTCACCCACATTCGTTTAGCTGGCGCGAAATCCAGAGGTCACTGACTTTCGTTTGTCGCGACAAGCAGAGGTCACTGACTTTCGTTTGGCTTGCACGAAAAGCAGAGGCCACTCACATTCGTTTGGCTGGAGCCAAATCCCAAGATCACTGGCTTTCGTCATGCGCGAAAAGCAGAGGTCACTGACTTTCGTTTTGCGCGAAAAGCAGAGGTCACTGACTTTTGTTCGGCGTGATATCTAGACGAAAATCACTTTCGTTTGGCGGGAAATCCAGAGGACGCTGACTTGCGTTCGGCACGCATGTTCAAAGGTCACAGACTTTGGTTTGGTGCTAATATCCAGAGGGCGCTGACGTTCGCTTGGCGTGATATCCAGACGAAAATAACTTGCGTTTGGCGGGAAATTCTTATGTCACTGGCTTTCATTTGGAGCGATTTTTCAGAGGTCACTGACTTCGGTTTGGCGCGAAATCCCGACGTCACTGCTTTTCGTTTGACGCGACATCCCGACGTGATTGACTTTTGTTTGACGCGAAATGCAGAGTTCACTGATTTTCGTTTAGCCTGCACGAAAACAACAGGTCACTGACATCCATGTAGGTGGCCCGAAATCCCGAGGTCACTGACTTTCGTTTAGCGCAACATCCAGAGGTCACTGACTTTCGTTTGGCGCAAAGTCTAGCGGTCACTGACTTTTGTTTGGCTAGTTGGAATCCGGATATCACTGCCTTCGGTTTGACCCGAAATCCAGAGGTCGCTGACTTTCGTTTTGCCTGCACGAAAACGACAGGTCACCCACATTCGTACAGCTGGTGCGTTGTCCCAACGTCACTGACTTTTGTCGGTTTTGAAAAAGCAAAGGTCATTGACTTTTGTTTGGCGCGAAATCCAAACGAAACTCACCTTTGTTTGGCAGAAATCCAGAGGTCACTGGCTTTTTTTTGGCCCGACATCCAAAGGTTACGGGGGTTCGTTTGGCGCAAAAAAAAAACGTCACTGGCTTTAGTTTGGCTCGATTTCCAGAGGTCACTGTCTTTTGTTTGACTGGCGCCAAATTCGGACGTCATCCACATTCGTTTGGCTGGTGGAAATCCAGCGGTCACTGACTTTCTTTGGCTGGCACGAAATCCGGAAGTGACTGACGTTCGTTCAGCGTGAAATCCAGAGGTCGTGGACTTTCGTTTGGCGCGATATCCAGGAAAAAATCACTTTCGTTTGGCAAGAAATCCAGAGGTCGCTGATCTTCGTTTTGCGCGAATATTCAGAGGTCACTGACGTTCGTTTGGCGGGAAATCCAGAGGTCACTGACTTTCGGGAATATTCAGAGTTCACTGACTTTCGTGTGGCTTGCATGAAAACCCCAGGTCACTCACTTTCGTTTAGCTGGCGCGGAATCCCGAGGTCCCTGACTTTCGTTTGTCGCGGAAACCAGAGGTCACTGACTTCCGTATGGCGAAAACGCCGAGGGTACTTGCTCTCGTTGGGCGCGACATATAACGGTCATGGAGGTTCGTTTGGCGCAATAATCAAACGTCGCTGGCTTCACTTTGGCTCGAAATCCAGAGGTCACTGACTTTTGTTTGGCGCGATATCCAGACGAAAATCACTTTGTTTGGCGGGAAATGCGCAAATATTGAGAGGTTCCTGACTTTGGTTTGGCGCGAAATCCCGAGGTCACTGCTTTTCGTTTGACGCGAAAGCCAGAGGTCACTGACTTTCGTCTAACTTCCATGACAACCACAGGACACCCACATTCTTTTAGCTGGCGCGAAATCCCGAGGTCATTGACTTTCGGTTTTCGCGAAAAGCAGAGGTCACTGACTTTCGTTTGGCTGGCGCGAAATCCCAAGATCATTGATCTTAGTTTGGCTGGCACGAAAACCAGGGGTGACTGACCTTCGTTTTGCGCGACATCGAGAGGTCACTGACGTTCGTTTGGTGCAAAATCCAGACGATACAAATTTTGGTTTGGCGCCACATGCAGAGGTCACAGACTTTAATTTGGCGCAAAAACCAAACGTCGCCGGTGTTAGTTTAGCGCGGAATTCAGACGTGACTTGACTTCCGTTTGACCCGAAATCCAGAGGTGACTGACCTTCGTTTGGCGCGACATCGAGAGGTCACTGACGTTCGTTTGGCGCAAAATCCAGACGAAACAAACATTGGTTTGGCGCCACATCCAGAGGTCACAGACTTTGATTTGGCGCAAAAACCAAACGTCACGGGCGTTAGTTTGGCGCGGAATCCAGCGGTCACTGACTTTTGTTTGGCTGGCGCGAAATCCGGACGTCGCTCACATTCGTTTGGCTGGCGCGAAATGCATAGGTCACTGACTTTCGTTTGACGCGAAATCCAGAGGTGACTGACTTTCGTTTGGCGCGAATCCAGAGGTGACTGACTTTCGTTTGGTGCGAAATCGAAAGATGACTGACTTTCCTTTGGCGCGAAATCCAAACGAAATTGACGTTGGTTTGGCCGAGAATCCAGAAGCAACTGTCTTTCGTTTTCCTGGCGCGCAATCGAAAGGGGACTGACTTTCGTTTGGCGCGAAATCCAGAGGTGACTGACTTTTGTTTGGCGCGAAATCCAGAAGTCACGGGCCTTCGTTTGGGGCAAAAACCAAACGTCACTGACTTTCGCTTGGCACGAAATCCAGAGGCCGCTGACTTTCGTTTCGCACGAAGTCCAAACGGCTCTGACGTTCGTTTGGCTGTCGCGAAATCCTGATATCACAGACTATCGTTTGGCTGGCACAAAATCCAGAAGTAACTGGCTTGACTTTGGTTTGGCTGGCCCGAACTCCAGAGGATACCATCGTTCGTTCGGTGCGAAATCCAGAGGATACTTTCGTTCGTTCGGCGCGAAATCCAGAGGTGACTGACTCTCGTTGGCGAGAAAACGAAGCGTCACTGACTTTCGTTTGGCGCGAAACAAAGGTCACTGACATTCGTTGGGCAAACATTGCAAACGCAATGACTTTCGTTTGGCGCTAAACCAATCGTCACTGACTTTCGATTGGCTGGAGCGAAAGCCAGAGGTCACTCACATTCGCTTGGCTGGCGCGAAATCCAGACGTTGTTAACTTTGATTTGGGGCGAAATTCACAGGTGACTGACTTTCATTTTGCTCGAAAATCAAACGTCACTGACTTTCGTCATGCGCGAAAAGCAGAGGTGACTGGCTTTTCTTTGGCGCGAAAAGCAGAGGTGGCTGACTTTCGTTTGGCGCGAAAATCAAAGGTCACTGACTTCCGTTTGGCGCGAACACCAAAGGTCACTGACTTTCGGTTGGCGACAACCGAAGGTCGTTGACTTGCGTTCGGCGCGAAAACCAAAGATCACTGGCTTTCGCTCGGCCCGACAACCAAGGGTGACCGACTCTCGTTTGACGTAAAGCCCAAGGTGACTGACGTTCCTGCGCGCCTACAAAGAGTTGGTACTAGGAAGCTAGGCGCCGGACGCGCACACTTGTACATTACCGCGCAGGAGCACATTTGGGAAACAACCAAAACGCTTTGGCGTGGGCACTCATCTTCCTACATCAGAGAGACGCGTAGAATCCGTCAGCAAGATCGAAAATGAATAAACAGCTTGAAAGCAGGCATAAACGTGCCGAGTCCAACACGGAAAACATAAACACAGCCACGATTGCAGAACAGTTCCGCTGCCATGCGTCAAGTGCATTGCCCTTGAGGTGTCAAGGCGTGACACAGGTGGGTCTACACATGAGGAAGCAAGGTACCACCCCTAAATCGTCTGTAACACACATCAGAAAGAGGAGGAGCGAGGGACACAGTGCCTGCTAAATGGCTCGTATTGAGCCGCACCGCACCGCTCGTTACCCCCCTGGGCCGCCCTCATCAGTTCCGCTATCTCGGGCACACAGCTGAATACAACAGGCTCGCGTGCCATACATAGGGGCCCAACAAAAAATAATAAAACGATTTGGCGCGAAACGCGAAAAAGAACGGGCGCAGAGAGGGACGCAGGCGTATGAACGTAGCAGCGGCAACGGGCTATAAAGCTCGCCCCCGACGCCCCTTGTGTGTACTTGGTCGCCTTGGCCGGCAGCAGTGTATTTACATCTCATTGTCTCTCTGTTATCGTCTGCGGTGGATCAAAAGAAGTTCGGCCTGCAGACAGACCGACGAAGATGGCCGCAGATAGATTGACTTCTGTGCACTTGCTTCCCTCGCTTATACGCTGCTTGCAGCAGGCAACGGGCTTCAAAAATCGCTCTCGATGTCTCGTATGATGTGTTCCTTTGGTCACCCTTAGCCTGCAGCAGTTTGTACGTCTCACAGTCTCTGTTTTATACGTCTGCATAGCAAGCTCAATAGATCGGCCTGCAGATAGATTAAAGCAGCACGTAGCAGCAGCAGCAGATTTGACCTTGTGGTGCTGCCGACAGCAGCCAATCGGCTCTGACAGTCGAACCCGACCTCCTATTGTGTGTGCCCTTGACTGCCCTTGGTCCACAGCAGTCTCGTGTGCTGCTGTGCTGGTTGTCTCGTGTCTGAGTGTATCATGTGCTGCTGCTGCTGCTGCTGCTGTGCTACGTCTTTCGGGGGATTCCCGCTCGGTGGCGTGGCCATCGACCAATCACCTGTCTCTATCCCACGTAGTGTACATTATTATCGACATGTGATTGGTGGGAGGACGGGTATCTACCCGGCTCTGCCCCTCTAAAACATAAATGTTTTTTTTTTACAGTAGTTCTTATGGTCCAACATAAAAATTCCGTACGCATGGGCACCAAACCTCACCCGAAATATCGATCATTCTCTATGTATTTGGGTCAAAACTCGAAGTCCTTCGCTCGGAACCATATCGTTTCTGGTGTTGGACGATCCTGCCCCCGGAGGAGCGGGCACTGAGAGGAGGCGGACAAACACACGCCAGCAGACTATAGCAGCAGTGTCTACAGTGTATGTCTGCTCAATGCGAGGACTTAGACTATTCCGCACTGAAGAACAACTCCATGCAACAGCAGTAGTAGCATTGCTATAACAAATTGTCGAGTCCTACGGTTATTTGGCAAAGCAGTGTACCACATGCACGTGGGATCACTTTTTCGTATTCAACGATGATCTCTCCAGCATCGTTTACAATACCTGAGCAACCACCCGCTGGCAATTTTCTCTCGCTCTACGTTTGAGAGAGTCTGGAGAAAGCTCAGCAGGTTGGAGCCGACGGGTACGCACTCCAGCCCCCTCTTCCAAGCAGTCATGAAGAGCTGGGTGACGCCAAGCCATGTGGAAGCAGCAAGAGTATGCCTTGAGGATCAACCAGGCTTACATTTCGTCCTGGCATAGACGAGAAAAGTTGTCATACACACGCGAGATCTTCCGGAGAGAAAGGGGAAGGCGTAGACAAGGCCCACATGGAAGCCTGTGTGTAGGCTACTGCTCTGCTGCTGTACACGGACAGGGGCCGATGACAGAGTGCTCTCCAACCTTCTTATACAACTGTGCACAGCGGCGCTGATGCGGCACCGTCAAGGGTAGCCGCGTACTTGACTCGATCCGTTGTCCTCAACCATACTCACACACGTTTGCCGCATCCACCCACCTTTGCTCCCTGCTGTCCTGGTGGAGTGTAGCCCGATGAGCTTGGCGGGCGCTAGTCAGGAGCCGTCCTGAAGGTGGTGGTGGATCACTCCCCCAGTCTTGTGTCTTGCAGATTCACTAGCTACCCTCTCGCTTGCCTCCTTCCTGCTACTGCTGCTTCTCGGTGTCTCGGTGCCACTGTGCCTGTGTGTGTCTGTGCCCGTCTCGCTGTTTCTGTTTCTCTCTCGCCCCCCGCTCTCCCCTCTTCTCCCCTCTCTCCCCTCCGAACCGGTTCGGACCAAACGCAACGTAACGCCACCTCCACTATTCGTTTTTGAATTATATCCTGCTGCTACCCAGGCGGCTCCATAATGGGGAGAATGAGGAGCAGGAGGAGGAGGAGGAGGGGTAGGTGAATATTGAATATCTACCTCTCGGAAAATGCGTAGGTGAGTCGGATACGGTGAGTTCGTGTGCTTGCATGACGGCGAGCGGCTTTTTTTCGGTCGATCCAGTGGATCCACAGGGTGATGGGCGCACACAGCACGCTGCTGCTGCTGGAACATCGTGGATAGAGGACATCAGAGCACAGCCGTACAACAGCACTGCTGCTGCCGCCGTCGCCCGCCGCTGCTGCCGCTGGTAATGCTGCGTTTCCTCCGTCTTGATCCAATCAGAAACGTCCACTACTGCTGTACATGTCCAACAAGCTATTTAGATAGACTACGTTTTCGAGAAAGATAGAAGTGATTTTGCGGGCGGTTTTCTCGCTGTCGGCAGTACAGCAGCCGCTGCGGTAAGTACAGTCACGCCATTGCCTGCTGTTGTACTCATATACCATGAAGGAAAAAGCTGTGATATCTCCGCACGCACCAGGGCAAGTAACAGCGGCAGCCCGCTGTAGCTCCTGTGGGTGTGTGCTCGTCAGTATGTGGTCTCCCTGCGCTGTTTGCATGACAAGATATAGTAGTGTATATGGTGGTGCGGTTGATGCCTCTCACGCACGTTGTCATTGTATACACACAGGCCTGTGTGACCCCAACCTTCTGTCTATGTGTCGATGATGTTGCCGTTGTCTTACACAGCTGTGAGTCGTACCGGCGAGAGAGCACAACATCGCGGAATCGATCGGTGTATCGAGCTACATGTACCGAGCTTGCGTGTGTCGCTCGCTCGCTGCAGCACTCGTAGCGGCAGTCGTTTATCTGCCTTCACGAGAGACAACGCAGCACAGCATCATTGTGAGCACATACGTGTTATCTCGGGGTCTCGGTTTCTAGGCCAGCCGGTCGGAAGCCTAGCGCTGCCTACACTCAACCTCCGCTGCAATAGGTGAGAAAAGCTGTGTCAATGGTGTAGACTACGGCAGCAGTTGCTGTCGATCGGGTCCCAAAAAACGCGGCGAAACCGGTCTGTTGAATGGGGGGGGGGGGTTAAAACGCGGAGCCTCTCAAATGACTCCACATCGACATAGCCGTGTGCATGCTGGAACGCTGGTTGCTGCCTTCCCTTGGTGTTTGCTGCTGCCTTTACGGAGGCAGCTAAATAGGGCAGGAAACCGGACTCGAGCGCGAACACGTCCGTTCTTTGGAAGGTGCGCGGGCATCTGGATTTGTTATGTCCAGTGTAGAACACGTGTTTGAACCCGCGAACCTGTACCGCAAGGGATGACACTTTTTGTTACAGCGAGCGTAGCTGTTGTTGCGGACTTGACTCGAACTTCCATTTCGGCAGCCACAGCGAGCCACGAGCTTGGCGTCGAGAGAACCTCCGCTGTGTCGCTGTTGGCGGAGAACGCCCAAATATTGGACAGCCGGGAGAACAGACAAAGCTCGGTGTGGTCGTGTCCATCTCCGACGTTGTCCGTTGGTTGATTCGGTTCCGTGTGGTGCTTCGATGTCACCGAATGGACATGTGTACGCACCTCGTCGGCATTGAGATCGACCGCTGTCGTCATGTACCAGCTCTAGTGTTCCCATCACCTGCACCTTCGACAGCACACTACACGTGAGACGTATGCATAGACCATTTTCTTGTTCGCGGTGTGTGAGTTGGTCTTCGACAGCAGCACCAGCATCTGCAACGTATGCACGCATGCCGTATGTATGTACGTTGTACCTACACCGGGAGGGTCCGTTACGTATGTATGCATACTGAGCCGCTGAGAGGTGCCCTGCTGGCGTACTATTGGCCCCTGCATCACAGCTGTATCGCGGTATCTACTTATGAGGATGGCACGAGTGCAGTTCGCTCTGTCCAAACGCACCTGTCTATCCCGCCCCTAATCAAGTAGTACCTGTGCTGCAGGAGAGGCGGCGATATCGGAAGAAGCATGCGGAATATGTGCCGCAGTTTCCTCTCGTAAGACATCATTGCTTATCGCACGTATGGCCCTGCAGGCGGTAGGCAAAGGCGCGGATAGTTCACACCAATGGTAACCAATGGCCGTTTCGTGCCGGCTGCAATATATCAGGAGGGCTTTGGAAGATCTACACAACACTCCCGAGAGGAAATCCTCGATTGGTTCAGAAACGATGCTGCTGAAAACGTGTGGTGCACGGCTACGTTGCTAACCGTGGGGTATGCTATTAATAGAGGTCTTTTTCTGACTCTCTTTATCCTCGTTGTTCTTGGCGTATGTATACATGTTGCGTCTGATTTTCTGGGAATAATCTCAAGACGTCCGCGGACACGACAAGGTTGCATTCATGAGTGTTCTTTGAAGTCGAGAGCGTCGGAACTATGGGACCCACCGGTGCTTGTAACAAGCAGCTGGTAACAAGGGGGTTCATGGGAGGCAATCTACAACTGGATTAGAGGGGGGGCGGTCTGTTGCAGTCTACTTGGTTTTCATTCGCGTTATATGACCTATACGCCTCCGTGTAAAATCGCTAGTCTGTGATATTATGCATAGGGCTATAATATGTAACGCTTCGAAGTATATTACTACTTATACTACATGTATGCGTAACCTCCCTGAATGCTACTTTAATACAATCGACCCTTAGGCCAAACTGGATTGAGAGCACGAAATAACACGTGGGCGAGGTGTACCGTAAAAGGCGGAGATATGGCACCGGGTGCGATCGTTTTTGCAAATATGTTCCTCATTTTTTGGTTTCGCACCCCGAGTGCGATCTCCCCGACCCGTGCCATCCCTCCGACCCCGGTGCGGAAATGCAAGTGAATCGTTTCGTTGAGCTTTTCACCTCGGTGCGATTTCTCCGACCCGGGCGATGCGCAAGAAAAGCACACACAGCGGGCCTTACTGGTGCTCGGCCGTGTCGTGTGCACGCACCCCGGTGCCATCTCCCCAAGAGATGCCATTTCTCCGCCTCGTTACGTGGTACCAGTTTATCTACAAGCAGGCGTGTACAGTGTAGGTACTATTGTGCTGACTGGGAGGACACCGGTAACGGCACCGTAGGCTGGTGCGTAGCAGCTTTCCATGCAGCGAATGGTCATGCGTTTGGACGCGAGTCTGACTATGATGGCGAGACAAGGACAACAAACGACGTGACTTCCTCCCGAGGTACCGGTACACGCGGTATCATCAGGTTGTTCCCCGCCTTCGTTTCGGCCTTCCTCTGCTAACACCAGTACGCAAACAGCAGTACATTGAAAATCGTGTGGCGCTTGGTTGTTTGTACGGTTGGCAAATTCCGTACCGAGCAAATAACAATAACTAGCATCCCGCGTGAACCGCGACCGTTTTTGTCATACCTTAAGGAGTGGCGCTCCATTGACATCGTCCCCACATCTAAAAACCATGCGATGTGCCGCTTTCCAGCAGCTCAACAAGAGCTCAATCTTGGATTTGGGGGTCGGCGAGATCGCACCCGGTGCAATCTCACCGACCCTGGTGGGGAGATCGAATAACATGACATTCTTGGCTTCTTTTGCGCACCCAGTTGCCATCTCCCCAACCGGGGCCATCTCTCCGCATTTTACATTAGCTGTTCAAGTGCCCTGATACGTGCTTGCGTGTTAGTAGAACAACGTGGCACATCATGTCTACGGGACCTCTCCAAAAAAGAGTTGCGTCCGTCCGACCCTGCAATTCGAGTCGACCGAAACCTGACCGAAACCTGAGTGTTCGTCGCCAACAGCGTTGCACAGGTGTGCGCTTCGAGGCAATAGCGCGAAGCATGACCTATCTTACCCAACCCCCCAAGCCGCTCGTATCCGGTTTTCAGCAGGGATCCCAGCAGCATGTCCAATATTCCTACGCTGTCGAGTAGCACGAAATCCCTTTTTCCCTCAGCTTCATTTCGGCCTTCACGTACGCACATGAAGTGCGCATGAACTGCCACAAATGCCCCACACGACATATTCACGCGCTCAACGTCGTGCTCGCGTTTGTTTGTCCCAATGGCAAGACCGGCGCATTTTCGTTGGTAAGCCGGTTAGCGTCGCCAATGCCTACGTATCAAAGAGAGACTCACATGCACCCGCACAGCAATGCTATCAACAGAAGCACCGTATACAAACGCGCGCGTACCCCCGTGCCCCCGTTCGCGGTGCCCCCATGTGCCGTTGCCCTCTGCAGGCCATATACTCAGGACCGACCAGCCGAATAAGTTCATCACTGGCAGCGGTGTCAAAACAAGCAAGAACGAGAGAGAGTGCGTTAAAGAGAGAGCGCGCTAAAGCGCCGGCTGGTTCAGCAGGGGTTGGGAGAGGTCGGAAGGAAATCAAAGCAACGGGAAGGTGCTTGCGGCAGGCGTTCGGGCTCGGCCGCAACAGGCTGTCAGTTGGCGCCGCCGCCCTGTTGGCCAGGTGTACCCAGGCACAGGAGGGCGGGCGCTGTTTTTGGAGACTAGCAGGGGAGGAGGAGGAAGAGAGGAGCGCCGGCAACCCGCTTGGTGTGTCGGCTCGAGGGGGGGGGCAACAGCGGCGGAGCGAGCAGGACAAAGGTCGCGATGACCGTCGGCAGGAAAGTGGCGGGATTCGCGGTCGGCTATGGGGTGACGATGGTGGTGGCGCTGCTGGCCGTGCAGCTGCATCGACGACGAAAGGAGCAGCTGAGGAGAAAGGTTAGGAGTCTGTAGTGTTTTTGTTGTTGTTGTGGTTGCTGCTGCTGCTGCTGCTGCTGCTGCTGCTGCTGCTGCTGCTCCTGTTTTGTCTTTTATCGCTCCAGAAGAAGCTCGAGGCCTGTAAATCGAGAGATAGCCGGAAGGTGCATCCACTGTACTGTAAACTTGCCGGTGTGGGCAAAATCGCTTTACTGCCGCCGTGCATGATACCGAGAACCCCCCCTCCCGGTTAACTTCGCCATAAAAAACCAACACATTATGCCCCCCCCCCCCCCC
>CACKRE030005146.1:25116-35600 GCA_902602495.3 Ectocarpus sp. CCAP 1310/34
CCCCCCCCCCCCCCCCCCCCGCATCAGCAACTGCAGGCCAGTGCCCACAACAGAGCACCCCGCCTCCCCAAGATTCTGAGCAACCTCATGCCGACGTACAGCACGTCCATCCCCCCCAGCCCCAGCACCCCGGGACGGCTGGGGACGCCACGCCGGCAGGACTGGAATCGATCCTTGAGCTCTCAGGTGAGCCTGGTGAGTCGGGTGTTCTGCCTCGCTTCTTTCTGGTTGTTAGTCGTTTCGTGTAGACGACGAGTTTAGGCGTTGGGGTAGTTGGGGGTGAACTTACTCATTGCCGTGCATGCCGTAGTCGTTAGACCGACTGACTTCGCATCCCTACTACGCCGGGACGGAGCACGCCGGGGGGAAGGAGGAAGAAATTGGAGTAGGAGGGGAGTGTAGGTACTCCTATGTGCTTGCTTGTAGACTGATGCAATTTGCGTGGTACAGGCTTTTCCAAGCCCGCGGGGCAGCAGACATGGAGATAGGGCAGTATTATAAGCTGCAGTAGATATCTTGATGTTGTTCACCCTCTGCACGCGTGCGCGTTGGCACATCACAAACCTACCATGTTCAGCGCGCGCTTGTTCAGACACAGGTGGGTGTATCCTGTGCAACATGCACCGGAAACAAAGAGAGACAAAAAAAACTCGCTACGAAGTGATTCGGCATACCTCAGCCCCCCCTCCCCCGGGCAACCGCTGTGGCGCACCTGTATACCAACAACAACGCCAACGATACAACGCCGGCAGATGGGGGTTCTCCAGCAGCACCCTGCCAACAGGCAGACGCAGCGGCTAGGCTACTGGACCATGAGCCGAAAGTTGGTGCTGGTGATGGTGGGGCTCCCGGCGAGAGGGAAGAGCTACATCGTAAAGATGCTCATCAGATATCTCAACTGGATTGGTGAGACGGACACGCACGCGTAGAGAGGGTGGGGTTTGTGGTGCAGTAAAGAGTTGGGGAAGACGTGAATTGCTTCGAAAGAGAGATTGGGGGGTGCGAGAGGTGCACGCATCCATGGTGATTGGGACAATATACGGTCGGATGTACATCCGCATACATAGAGTAGAGAGGGGGGAAGAGCTGGCATGCTATTGCCCGTCGCGCCGCCTTGATTGGTAACCTGTGAAATCCTCGCAGCCTTCTGGTGCTCAGGACGTGGGTTCTAATCTCGGGGCAGCAGCTACACGAACCGGGAGTCTTGCTCACCAAGTTATCCTCAAACGGATTAGACAGCGATCGCTTCGTGCGTATGCAACGCTACTTCGATTTCACGGTGGACAAGAGAAAGAAAGGGACGGCTGAATCGTTCATTTTAGACAAAGAAAGGCCAGCACCACCGCAGAATTTTAGGTAAGGTCGAGGGGGAAAAAAATCACGTGCGTGGCCAATTAGCGTGACCCCGGCTGATATGTACGCCTTGGAAAGAAAAAAGCAGTACCGAAGAGGTGGAAAACCTGACGACCAAGCATGAAAGGGACGAAACACACACCCGAACCACGCCGCGTGTTTGTGTTCGGTGTTGACATTTTTCTCTGTTGCTGCTCGCCCGACGGGTCGAAAGATCATCGGCGCGTCGGGCAAGAGCTCTGCGCGGTCCTCGTTTGTTTCACCGATGCGCCGGTTCTCTGCCGCCGCCTGCTGCCGTTTCTTCATCTCGACCTCAACAGCACCAGAAAGAAGGGGGCATTTTCGCCGCACCACCACCCGGGCATCACTCACAAAGTATTTCTAATCCTTTTACCGATCCCGCGCTTTCGATACGCCCCGTCAATCTCTCGGTTGTTCAGGGTTTCCAACGAAGGTGTTCAATATCGGGGACTATAGGCGGAGGTTAGGTTATGGCGGGGTGGCGAAGTCTTTCTTCGAGAAGAGCAACGAAGAAGGGCAGCGAGTGCGCTCCCAGATGGTTCAGGTGATCTATTTTCGTTATTTTTGGTGACGTGTGTTTTTTTGTTGCGGGTGAGGTGTTGCGGGTGAGGTGAGGGGGGTCTAGTAGGACTTGCGGTTCGAGGCGGAGGCGGCACGCTCTACACCGATTCTGCCGGTGAAGGCAAGGGGCGAGGGGGCGTGGCGGGCTGTGGGGAGGCGTGGCAGGCGTCGTTGCGTGGGTGCTGCAGTGCTGTGGCTGTCGGCGACACAACAAGAATGCAAGAACCATCACCATGGAAAGAGTGGCGCCGAGTTTTTTTTTTTCCCGTTCATGCGAAAACTGCAAGAGCGGGGTAGAGCCAGAAAGAACATTTGCACAGGTTGTTCAGGCAAAGCCGCTTTTGAACGAGCGAAGTAGTGGCACCCGGCTGTTGACGAGCTGTTGCATCCGAGAAGAAAGTAGTCGAAAGCGCCATTTTCAAGACAAGTGTCTAGACGACAAACACGTCGGAAATCCAAGGCGAAAATAAATGAAACCGTGTCACGCATACAATTTTTAAATAGCGACGACAGCACCATGAACGAAAGGGTGGTGCACGGGAAGAGATCGCCACGATAGAACAAGCAAAAATAAAAACCGCCGATTTGACGACCAAAAACCAACAACCAATCACAGGTGGCGCAGGACGAGATGTACGAGTGGCTTCAGGAGGAAGACTGCGCAAAGGTGGCGCTCTTCGACGCCACCAACACCACCAAGAAAAGGAGACACCTGCTTGTCCAGCGCTCCAAGGTGGAGAAGAACGCCATGCTGGTGTTCATAGAGAGCATCTGCGACGACCCCGTCATCCTGTCCCAGGTATGTATGTGTTGTACGTGCGGACCGACCGACAGGCAGATAGAGAGGAAGGACAAGCAGCCAGAAAATGACAGACAAGCGGCCAGAAATGACAAGACAGAAACGGACATGTAGCCAGAGTACACAACAACACAGAAAGAAGGATAGACTGGTAGACGGATAGATAGAGAGGCCGACGGACAGACAGAGATGCCAGGCAGCTGTGGTGCCCTGCTCTCGCGTTGCGTCGGTCCCTGCACGCCTCTCTGTCTCTCAGTTTCCTTGTCTCTTTGTCTCGCTCTCGTGTCCTTGCTGGTCGCCTCCCAAAAAATCCAATTTGCGACGACCCGCGAGAGCATTTTTCTCAGGACGAATTTTTCGCTAACAATTCACGGGACTTGGTCATGGTCGCACTCGCGAAGTGCAGCTCGCCTCTCTCGGCTGTCTTTCCGTGTGTTTCCTTCGATATCAGTGTAACCGATCTTGTTTTTCGTCCCCCTCGGTCATAGCTGCAGCAGCCGTTGTCGCTGGTGCACTGGCCGGTGGAGTGGTGACGGCAGTTTGGAGTGTGGACGGAGGCGTTGCTGCCCTGTGAAAGATTGGAGGCGTACAATGTCGGGCATTAAGGGACCAACGTTCATAGCGTACGGTGCGATTGATTGAGTGTCGATGAGAACGATTTCCGCCCAGGCCTTTGCTCCACAGAGGACATGCCCATTTTTTTTTTTCACACCCGATTCCCAGACAGAAGCGGCCGCGCCTACTGCCTGCCACTGTTCCTCCGTGTACTCAGTTCGAAGTTTGAAACATTGCGAACGTTCACCGGGGTGTTTTTTTTTCCCGTGGAGACTGACCTTTTTTCGTTCGGTTTTCAGAACTACAAGCTCAAGCTGAAGAACGACGACTACAAGAACCAAGACCCCGATGCCGCGCTCAGGGTAAGATTCGACCCTTTTTTTTTTTTTTTTCAGCACCTTGGTCTTGCCACTTTTTTTTCTTGTTTCTCCCGTTTTCTTTAGTTTGCTGTTGTTTACTTGAGGGTATGCAGTGTCCACGCCAGGTCCCACAGTTTCGCCAGTATCTAGAAACGGCAAGTGGGCACAGCTCGATTTTGATGTTCGCTCCACCCTTTCAACGTCCTGAGCACCGCGTTGACGTGTTTTTTGGCATTCAATTTTTCGAGGTTTGAGGATAGTGGCCGCCGCTTCAAGCCTGTAGTGTCGCTTCTTGTCCCTGGGATATGGTACGTTCGTTGATAATGTCCTGGACACAACTAGCGGACGTGCATCGACTCCTCAGTTTCATAGGATAGTTCCCCATAAAACCAGAACACGTTGCGGTACGGGTAACCGCCAAGGTAACCATGTTAACGGGAAGAAAGGAGAAAATCGAAATACACCCGCGCACGCCAGCCTTGTCCAATTTGCGGGTCCATTCGAAGGCGTCCATCGGCACCTCAGTTTTCCAGAACAGTTCCTTACAACACAAGTTGCGGTACGGGTAACCGCCAAGGTAGCCAATTTGACGTAGGGTGAGGAGGAGAAAATTGAAATCACCCATGCCACGCCGCCCTGCCGTTCCATTTTTCGGGTTGCATTCGCGTTCTTCTCCGCAGGACTTCAAGCAGAGAGTGAAGGCGTACGAGGCTGTGTACGAGACAATAGAGGACAACGAAGACATGGGGGACATCCAGTACATCAAGCTCTACAACGTCGGGCAGAAGGTGGTGACGAGGAACTGCAAGGGCTACTTGCCGAGCCAGGTCGCCTTTTACCTGCAGGTAGGCTGTTTGCAGTGGCAGCAGCAGCCATGGTGGTAACGTCCCAACAATCAATGTTATTGTTGTTGTTTTTGCTGCTGCTGCTGCTGCTGTGTATTCGCGTTTTTACAGCGAGCGAATGAACATGCGGGAATGGAGAAATATAGCATTTCGTCGTTGTCCGCACCGTTGCGGCAGGGTGGATGACGTGTTGGAGAATAGCGGGTGTGCTGTGTTTATTTTGGTGGTCTGAACAGATAAGGATCGGGAAAATACGATTATCCCGATTGACAAGGTTCCTTGCAAACTTTGAGCCGGACATGAGCAAAGGCCGTTAGTGCCCCTGCCCCCCACCCCGTATCCTCCCTTTCCCCCCTTTGTATATATATTTTTTCCTTAGCAAAACACAGCAAATTTATCTCCTGCACAAGTACGAGTTCGTGATAGATTACAAGTACCTTGAATAAAAATACGTAAGAGGATTCATGTCCTAATTTGTTTTTTGTTTTCATTTTGTTTGTAGGACAAAGATGCATATTTTGTTTTTGTTTTCAGTTTGTTTCGTAGGACAAATATGCGCATATATTATTTTGTATTGTGTTTTGTAGGACAAGTCATTAGTGTCCCTTTTTGTTCCTCGCTCGGGCTGCCTGCCTTTCTCCGCCACCCCTTCATCCAGAACATCCACATCGGACCGCGAAAGATCTGGCTGACCAGACCGGCGGAGAGCGTTCTCCCAGACAGCGAATACGACGTCGGGGAGGGGGGCGAAGAGCTAACGGAGGAGGGGAGGCGGTACAGCATGACCGTCGCCAAGTACCTTCAAGCGGAGCAGGTGGGTGGTGTTTTCAAGGTAGGGGCGTCGTCGTGCCTCGCGCGTTGGGGTGTGTTTTATGGGTCCAGTACCGGCTGCTCTGTTGTGGTCGGCCGATCAGCGTCAGACTTACAGCTGGAACAAGAACGTCTCCAAGCTGTGAATGTCTCTTTCTGATTAGCATCGACCGTGCTAACCGGCTGCCCAATGAAATGACGTCAGGCTCAGTGCGGTTGAAAACACAATGTGCTTCTAAAGGCCATGAGCTGTGTGTGTGTGCGCGTTCTTGTTTTTTGTGGTTCCAGCCCCTCACGTTGGTTCATTGACGCTGCCAACGAACAGGCCAGTCGCAGCGGGAGAAATGGGCCAATGTTGCAGCGTAATCACATTGATGTGTTTGATTGGTCTATCAAGTATCCAGCCTGATCTTGACCCCTTATGTTTTGCCTAACACAAACAGTGACTTCCCACCCACCGCAATCTCGCGGACGGTTTTTTCTAGGAAACCTCAAAAATCACGGGTCCAGGGGCGGAGATCCTCATCTTGGCGGGGACCCAGAAAGTCGACCGCGAGTCGATCGCTCACTTGCAGGTACGTTGTCATTTCAATGGCGCCTCCTTCTCTCCAACAACTCGGCGTCACGCCCGCAGGCCCATTCGAGCATGGCAGGAACACGTCGTGCCCGTTCGCCTCCGTATCCACGTGCATCTGATGCTGTATCCACATGCGAATGCACGCGATCTCTGTTGTCTCTCTGCATGTTGATCACGCCTCGCACTCACTCGCCTCCCATTCACATGTATCAGATGCTGCACCACATGCGGGTGCACGTGCTCTCTCTGGGTATTGAAAACGCCTCGCACGCGCTCGCCTCCGTATCCAAATGTGTATCAGATGCTGTGCCACATTCGATAAAAGGTTTTCTCCTCCGCTCTTCATATTGAACACGCCTCGCATCAATTCGCCCACATCTCCACATGGTATCAGATGCTGTACCACATGCAAGTTCACGTGTTTTCTCTAGATACTCAACACGTGCCCACACGCATCACATGTTGTCCCACATGCGAATTCACGTCTTGTCCCTGCATGCTGAATGCGTGTTCACGTGCATCAGATGCTGTATCCGGTCGCTACGACCCCCCTCCTGAACGAGATCCACGGGGGAGAGCTCTCCGGCATGGACCGCGAGAGCTTCCGCAAGCAGTACCCCGAGATGTGGAAGCAGAGGGAACAGGACAAGCTAGAGTTCAGGTTCCCGGGGGCCGGGGGAGAGTCGTACCAGGACGTGATCCAGAGAGTGCGGCCAATCATCGTAGAACTCGAGCGGCAGGTGCGAGGGTTTTTTCGTTTCTTCACTTTTGACACATACGTTCATGTCCTCACAGACAAATTATATAACACCCCTGTGTGCTTGTACTTTCGTGTTGTTGTTCGTTCTGTTTACAATAGTGTTATTTTTATGACGAGTTGCGCGTGTTTTTGTTGTGATCCTCGACGATGAAGCCGTTCCCCGTGCGGTCACTGGTGATGACGGAATCGCGCCGAACGAGAATCGGCAGGGGATTGGACGGCGGAGTCGTTGCGTACGCGGGAGGGGGGGGACTGGAACGACTGGAAGCCGACAGCAGGCAATGCCGGGCCCAAGGCCGATCATATTTACTGTCCGTTGTTTTCGGCAAGACTTTCCCTGGGCTGTGCTTAGCATGGCTGCAGCGAGAGTCGGCCGAGAGTCCATGGACAACGATGTACTCGACCGACGCCCCGTCACATGCCGCGTGTGCCGCATTCTGAAGAGGAGTGTCAGGGCAGCTCGCCCCACTCCGTGCGAATGTAGGACAACGCTTGATTTCTGTCCTGCTTCCCCTTATCCTACGTGAGCTCATCAGCCAGCCCCCACCCCGTGCCCCCAAATTGCGTGTTGCCCCTGTCAGCCACGAAGCTTGGTGGTCGTGTGCCACCTGGCCGTGCAGCGGTGCCTCCACGCCTACTTCATGGGCATCGAGGTGTCCAAGGTACCGTACATCGACCTGCCGACGCACGAGCTCACGGAGCTCATCCCGTCGCCGTTTGGCACGGACTGCCGACATATCACCCAGGTCGAGATGATGTCGCACTTCTAAATTTCTTGCTATAGCTAGTAGTAGGCGGGACGCGACATCGATATGACGTCGCGCTTCCCAGGAGCATGACGGGCGGAGGCGCGACCGCGGCGGCGGCGGCGGAAGACTTTTTTTTGTTTTTGCGACTATCATAGCTCGCTCGCTCGCTGCGTACCACGCCTCTTCTAAGCAGGATAGATTTGGTGGTACAGATGATGTTGTCGTGGTGCCCAAGATCGGGTCGATATGTATGTATCGGCCGACACAGCAAAATCATCCATGGTCGGTCGGGTCTCCGCCCCCCCGCCCCCCGGCTACCCGCACCGGCAAGCGAATCTGGGCGCGTGGAGTGGTTGTAGCAGCCTGCTACCTTAGTGCTTCCTCACTGAGTCGCGTTGATTCCTCATGATGGTAGCAGGAGTGACGAGGCTGACGGGATGCGTCGTTCGTTGGCTGCGCGGCATGCCCTCGCGGCCATGAGCCGCCCGTACGTGACGACCGATGGATCCGGTGCCGCTGCGTAGTTGGTAGACGATGTCGCAGGCGAGTGAGTGAAACGGTTATTCTTTGGTCATCGTCTTGCGGTTGCGAAGCATTTCCCACTGGTCTTGTCCGTAGTATAATATCATAGACTGGTAAGAACAACAGCGATACTTTGGTGCGGATCGGGGATTTGATCGTATTTTGTGCTCGGAAGCGTTCCAGGCATTCCGCAAGGCGGATTTTTTTCTGACACTGCCACCGAAGTTTCAGCAGGGAATCTTCTCGGGTACAAGGAAGAAGGCAGCAAGTGTGTCGTCAGGATTTTGGTAATATTTGCCGACAAAGCAAACTCGGCTCGTTCGCGCTTAGGTTGTTATAATTGACTATTTTGCTTGTTTTGCCGGGAACGCGCGGAATCGCTGGCCAGCTCGGGCATGGTGTTCATTCCCGTCCGGACGGATGGATGCGGTAACAGCGGCAAGCAGTTAGTGGACTGCCCATTCATATGTGTTTTTTTTTATTCTCGAGTGAATTTCGAGAGCTTCCCCCGGATACGCAAAACCTGCGTGGGGAAAGCAATTAATTTTCGTTAGTACAAAACGCAGCAGTTCGACAAGGGAAAGGAAAGTGGCTGAGTCCACCATTTGAATGATGACGCTCAAGCACTCAAGAAAGGAGCAAAAAGAGAAAATACGACCTGCCGGCCTTCCGTCCTGTGACCCCGTCTGACATGCTTGCAGAACATATCCCGAGATGGATGTGAAAAATGGACGGCAAGTATACATCGACGGCAGTGAGAGCTGCCACCCTCATTAACACTCGCCTCCCTTGACGTTCGACGAACCGTCATCCTAGGCAATAGACTCTGTGTTATCCCGAAATAGCTTTTGCGAACATTTGTGGGGCGTTTGCAGATGGAAATATTGTTCGGCTGACCGTTGATGGATCTGCTCAGCCTGGATGGATGACTCATCTGAAGATGACTGTAGTTCGTAGAGTCACTGTGCCAATGGTTGCGCTGACGACAAGACCGCGGGGCATGACGCTGGTGTTACTCCAAATCGTGATGATGAGATGGGGTAACGTTCAATCATTTTCCCAGGGACAACAGCTAGCTGCGGCAGCAGTAGTAGTGTCGTACAACATACCTTCGTAGTGCTGCTGCTGTTGTTCGGACACGGAGAGACGTCCGCAAGGCATCGGGGAGACTTGTGCCCGTTGATTATCTTCCAGAGCGAGAGCGAGGACGGAAGGTGGTACAGCATGACGTGTCCTTAGCGCACCTCACTCTTGGAACTGCAGCCCCACCTCCTGTTGGAATTGCAAGAAACTCCTGGGTTCCCACGTTAAATTATTACATGGGTCCCACGTGTGTCAGGAATTTTGACACGAGCACGAAATTTCGACACGAGACCAGAATTTTGACACGAGACGGCAGAATTTTGACACGAGAGGTTAGGCCATTTCTTACGAAGTCTTTTTCTCTGGACCTTTTTTCCCTCAAAAAAGACAGCCCAAAAAAAGATACACAAAAAAGATGAACCCCTTCTTACGAGGTCTCTTTTTAGAACTGGGGTTTCCTGATGATTTTCGGTGGCGTTCGGCGCGCGGGGGCACAGTGGTTTTTGAATTTCCGCCGCTCACAGCACACACCGCGCACACCACAAAACACAACGCTTTTCTGCACCAGCGCCACTCTGCACACAGCAGTCGCATCCCGTACAGCAGACCATGAATGCTATGAAACTAGATGGCGTACAGTCTCTCCCGCTGGAGTTCAACTCGTATGCGGAGACAGTGATTTCGATGCTGCGGGACAAGAGGAGCTCCGGCCTGACGGACACCAAGTTGCTGAATTGGCGGTCAAGCGCAACGCCGGGATTGTCTCCACACAGGCCAAGCACGCGGCAGTGGCGAAGGGGTACAAGGACATCGCTGTCCCTGGCTTCTTCAAGTGGCTCAAGGAAAACTTGGAGGCGGATCAATACTTCTCGCAGCCGTGGCTCACGTTCGAGGTCATGGGAAGGACGTCGATGAGCGGAGGTGAGACACAACGAACGCGGGAGAGAGAGAGGCAGGTTTCGAGTGCGTAAGACAACCGTCATGATGGAGACAGGCTGGGTTCGGTGCCTTCATGGTGTGCTGTTCAACATGACATGCTCAACGTAGGGTGTAGGGTACCGGGTCCGGCCAAAGTTGCATTTTTGCTGCACTCACCAGGCCATGACGGGCTGCTGCCGCAAGAAGAACCAAGATGATACTGCTGCTGTATGCATAGGATACCTTGTCAAGCCACGGCCCATCCTTTGGGCGGCAATCACAGGATGCAACCCTTTAGTAAGTGCACCAGTCGTAACGTAGCTTGTCGAGGCTCAGCTGTATGGCTACCCGAGCGTGGCCATATTCTTGAGCAGTACATACCGCACTTACTCCTACCGATAGGCACATGGAGAGCAATATTCTGTACAGCGACGACGCAACACAATGCACGCCCTCCAGCAGGGTATGTTTGCCGCTACTGCTGACCATTAACTACTACTGCTGCTGTTCGACTTTTGCCTACCCCATGTTGCTGCGACGCAGACGCGGTCCTCTTCACCGACGGCAAAAAA
>CACKRE030005147.1:3141-43779 GCA_902602495.3 Ectocarpus sp. CCAP 1310/34
GGCTTGTTTTACAACGTCGTTGCCAAGCGACGAAAACCCAACCCCGATGGTAAACACCGGGAGGGGGCGTGGTGGAGAGAAAATGAAGGTCTGGCATTTGAGAGGGGTACGCCTGATAATCTTCCATCACTAGAGAAGTACGCTTGACATGTTGGCCTAAAGTCGGGGTTCAAGCGTTGGGGGTTCAATTAACCACACTAGGCAAGGTACGGACAGCATGGGTGCCACGGGTAGAAGCGACAACGGCTTATCCAATCGCACAGCAAAGACCACCACCACTAACCTCCTTTGCGTTAGTGCTGCATCGCTCGTGGGCCATCGCCGCCGGTATGAAGCTGAAATAACCACGGATCTTCTCTTTCATGACCTCAGCCGGCGACTTGTGCCTCGATATCGGCACGCGGGGAGTGTTTCCCCCCTCACTTCGCCTGGAACGCACGCGGAGTACCAACCCGTAGACAAGGACAGTGATGGGACGCAACATGTCAACCGAACGCCTTACAAATGAGCCGTGACGCCACAAGTCCATTTGCACCTATTGCTGTGCTTGTCGTTATCGTTTGGATCGTGGCAAGAGAGCTGAGGTAGTGGCCTGGGCGATTCAAGTCAGTGATGGCAACGCAGTAAAAACGCAGTCCAGCGACGTCGCCGGCCCGGCGAAAACNAGGTCATGGGTTCGAGTCCCGACAGAGTGAGATTTTTCTCGCTAATTAAATCCTGGTCTCCGTTGGAAGCGACGCGCTGACAAGCTCGTTGTTAGTAAACTTGATCGACATCATAAGTCGCGAGGGAAGGGATTGCTGTACCCTTCTCGCGATAAAAGTATCTCAGGCAGGAACCGCAGGAGGGGGTCCAACCCCCCCCTCCTATGTGACCCCGGTTGGGTCGTCTAGCTGGTAGAAGTGGAGGATAGGGGCCAGAGGGACAGACGACAGAATCCAATGATGGGCGAAAAACAAAAGCAACTGTGGGACACGCATTTCAAGTCCAACGCTACAAGGGTCTTCGGTTCCGCCAGATGCGACGTCCTCATACCCGCCAGTATCCTCTACATAGAAGGGCGCACCACCGTCACTTGCCATGGGCTGTCCCTGACACACGGGGCCGCAAGTACACGCCATCCCACCTTTCGGCCTTGATCTTGCCATCGTTAACCTTGCCCACGATGGCACGGTCAAGGTCGAACAAGTCTCCCGTCCTGGTCACCAGCTTCTTGAAGGCGCAGTTCATGGATTCCACCCGCTGCGTGGAGGCAATGCCGAGGGTGTGAAGCCCAGGGTGGACAAATGCCGCCCACCTGCCAGCCCGCCTGTTACACGTTACGGCATGGCGCAAGGTTAGGAGACACACAAGGACGAAAACGTCGCTGCCTTACGATGCTTCCTAAGCAGGAAATATTGTACACGCAGAACAACACTTGGGGTCTGCTTCCATCGCCTTCCGAAGGCTACCATGTGTAGCGCTGAAGATGTCTCCTGCCATGTACTTATACATTCTGCTCTCAGGGTCCAACATCGCGAGAGGGGTTGCCGACAATCTGGCGGATTTCACGCAGGTGGGGTAAACGCTATATGTGCTAAACAAGATTTCTCTTACCCCGACCGTTGGCGCGTATGCCGCTGCCTTGAACTTTCGCAGCACTCCCTGGATGACACCCTGCGGAAGTCCCTTCCCATGCTCCTTCACGTTCTGCTCCGTGTGCCAGTAGCACAGCTTGTTAAGCGCCCCCGGAAAGACCTGCGCGATGGCCGACATCTCTGACTGATCTGTGTCCGTGAAGATCACCTACTTCGCCACGGAAGTAACCACGCGGGCAGGGGACACAAGACATTCAGGGGAATGAATGACGTATGGCTGTTTCAAGATGTAGTTTAGTGTTGATCGAATGGGGGTATTTTGCGCTATTTGTCGGGGGCACGTGGCCATCCTCGTCTCACCCTCGCTACCGCTCCACAGCGTCACACCGTCGTTTCACCTGTGGGCTGCTTCCGCGGATGAGCTTCTTGAAGGACTCCATCAAGAACACGAAGGATTCGTGCCTCTCGGTTTCCAACAGCGCCTGCATCGCAATTTGCGTGAGGTTCTCCTTATCTACCACCACTATGAATGCCAGCTTGTGGTTATACCTGGTGGGGGCAGGGGCAGACGTAAGACAGCGGCACAAAGCACCAACGTCGGGCATGGCGCGCCGTGGTGGTGGTGGGGGGGGGGCATGACGTCACAGCGGCACAAAGCACAAACGTCGGGCATGGCGCACCGGTGACAGCGCTGTCCACGCACAGCAACAAGCTACCTCACGGCATGGCACTGTTCGGACCAGGTCGGGTGCTAAAGGGAGCATAAAACACAGCATGCCCGACACGCTATAGCAGCACTCACTTGCTGGTGTTGAATGTGGTGTCTGATACGATGATGGGAAAGTATTTCTCCGCGTTGCGCCGCTGCTCCTCGTGTGCCCAAGCAACGTCCGTCAGGCGGTTCTCCTCGTCGAGCTTGAAGTTCTTGAAAGCGCCGTCCTCCTCGAGCTGGTGAAGCAACTGCTGGGCGTCGTTCAAACCACCGCGGCTGTTCTGCTTGTCCTTGTCGAACTTCGCCCTCATGAGACGCAGCTACCGCCCAACACGCACGATCACAGGGGATGTGGTTGGCTTCACGACACTTCCAAAGTCAATCGAAGGTAGGCATTTCGGAAGCAAACATATTCAAACGACGTTAACATATTATGGTCACGGCGCTACGTGTGGGACGCGTTGGAAGCCATTGCCGCCGGAGTGTATACCGTGATACTCCTCGGACTTAATGTACTACCCCGCCCTGCCTGTCGCGTCAAGAGCTCGACCCCTCCCTAGCTCACCATCTGTTTTCCTTTGTCTCCCAGCCTCTTTCCCGTTTCTTGCAGGTATTTGTAGATCTCCGCCGTTTTGATGCCTTTCTCGTGCATCTTCTTGATGTTGGCGGATTCTGCTTCGAGATCCTCCCTGGTCATCTCGTTCTCGATATCGCGCGGGGGGTCGTGCCCGATTCC
Organism: Ectocarpus sp. CCAP 1310/34; assembly: GCA_902602495.3. Lineage (NCBI taxonomy): Eukaryota > Phaeophyceae > Ectocarpales > Ectocarpaceae > Ectocarpus > Ectocarpus sp. CCAP 1310/34. Next base: position 6,167 of record CACKRE030005147.1, read on the forward strand.
TCCCGAACCCTGGTACGTGTGCCACAGGCAAACGTCCTGCTTCGTTGGGCAACACGGACGGGAGCACGCCGCGAGTGTTTGCGGGCAAGCGCAGGAGGTCACAAGAGGCATAACACTTTGTCACACGGAAGGACGCACGCTCCTCTACCTGCCGTCCTACGCGCTGAGGAGGCTTGCCTTGCGACTGGCTCTGGTTCACGCCAAAAAACACAACACAACTTCCACGCGAACGCACTGAATTGCCATGAGTCGAACCCTTTTGCACTAACCCTAACACACGTTTCCAAGGCTCGGCGCATCGCTGTTGGCGCCCCAGTACAGGGAAAGCCCCCACTTGCATCCGAACTACCATTGTGGATTGAGGAAACAGCGCGCACAAGAGGAAGCAAGGCATTAGTCACAAACGCCTGTCTGTGCCGGTGGTGAGGCGTTTTCCGTTCAAATCATTGCGGAAGGATTTGAAGCAACCACTACAAAACGCACCGCACGACGACCCCCGCACGCACCAACTGTCGATACGTGCAAAACAACGCGCGCATCTTGTCGCGATCCTAACAAATACTGCAGCGCAGACAAGGCGCAGGAGGTGTGGTCGATGGAGCGCGCGGTTGGAACGAAGCAATGCAAGACAGAGGCGGCAAAACCCGCAGCAAAACACTGGAACTCCCTGGCTATAAGGTCTGCATACGGGTGGATTGGCAGAGAGTGCGGCCCACATGCAAAAACAGCACACAAAAACCACCGCCGACCTAGGCTAGGCTGATTCACACAACAACAGGGTGGAAAATCGTGGATGATTCTTCGACTTCTTTACGCACACTCCATGCCGTATGCAGCTTGCAACCTTGACTACCTGTCCCAGCATGTACACCAAACGAAGGACAACAGCACTTTTACCCGCGAACCACATGTCGATTCAGTCCACCTCGCGCAACCATGAGGAAATGTGCACGCGGTCATGGCTGCGTCGGGCAGATAATCAGAAAGCAAGTACCTTCTTGGTGGATGTCTTCTTGCGAGCGTGGACATCCGCGGTACTCGCGGTCTCTCTCGGTTGCCCCGAATGGATACACTTGATCTGCGCCCAGTTGTACCTGCTGCGCCTCCCGGACGTCGACTCGGAGGCCTTCGTGAAGAGCTGGGCGGTGGCAAACACTTTCGGCGGTGAATATCTGTATGTATGTGGAACAACGGATTCACATACCGCTTGTTTATTGTATCGTTGAGTGTACCTATTGTAGCGGCTTTGTGACTACGGCCTCCCATGGATGTTTTGGAATAGAGACCGAATCGAGAGCTAATGTGGCGAAAAAGCAAACAAATACTTCGTAAACAACATCGCTATCGCTGGGCTTTCAATCGGCCAGCCTAACCAACCGAGCCTATAGTCAGGTGCATCGTGCATCAAGAGTGCCGTTTTCGGTGGAACGCACCTTCCCGCACACCAACGCAGAGCTGCATGCCAGGGAAGGCGGAGGAGTCACGACGGGGAAGGGTACACTGCTGTCATCCTTTCGCACAAAGCTGTTCCATAACTCACCTTCGATTTTTTGTTCATCTGCAGAGCGTATCCGCATCAGACGGCCTCCTCGACCATCTCAAACGCTTTCCGCCATGTTTTGTCCCCGTACTCTCCTGACCCGTCTTCGAGGTTGGGAAACACCAGGCCGTTGAGTCTATCGTGAAGCTTCAAGATCTCTGTGCAAAAACCATACATAAATGGGCCGAGGGAAACGAAGTTCGACGTTGTTAGCCGTCCGCCGTCAAACTAGAGACAAACCTCATGCTAACATGACCGAGACGATGCAGCGATGCGTAGGAATGGAATCATGATACGTACGCCATTCTTGCACACCTGCAGACCTGGCGCACACGGCGGGGGCTGCACCAGCTGGAGGCGATACGTTTGTGTCGACATTCGCCAGCTGCTGGTCGTTACGAGCTGAGTTTCCGCTCGGCGTGGTGTTGCGCCTAATTCCATCTTCGCCACCAACCTCCTCCTCCACGCCAACGTCATGTGTCCCGCTGGAGGTCTCCGTGGAAAGCACCTCCTGCAGCGACGCGCCGAGGTCTCCAGCGAATCCAGCAACGTCGTCAATACTAACGCCGTCAAAACTTCCGTCGTGAAGAGCACTGGAAGACGGAGCAGAAGTCTCCGCACCAGAAGCAGCCACCTCCATGCTACTTGAGTCCTGGACAGGTTCGTGTCAGCCGTCAGAGCCGTCGCCGGTGCGTGCGTGCGGTGGGCGTGGGTGTTGTGTGCGGTGGTGTGTTGCGCGGGCCGTGGGGAATTCAAAATGGGTTCTGTAAGGATGGTTCTGGAGGCGTTTTTAACTTGTGCACTGAAACTCGCGCAAGTACTGGCTGGGGTATTCACGCCAGTCATTCACGCGCCGTGTTTGTTGTTTGTTTTTCTCCCATCATTGGACTCTGTCGTCTGCCCCTCCTCCACTTCTACGAGCTAGACGACCCAACCGGGGTCACATAGGAGGGGGGGGTTGGACCCCCTCCTGCGGTTCATGCCTGAGGTATTTTTATCGCGAGAAGGGTACAGCAATCCCTTCCCTCGCGACTTACGAAGTCGATTATGGTTTACTAACAAACGAGCTTTGCAGCGCGTCGCTTTCATCCTAGACCAGAGTTCTTTGGTGAGAAAAACCTCACTCTGCCGGGACTCGAACCCATGACCTGGCCCTTAGCAGGCTGCGAGGCTACCCACTAAACCACCGGGGCGACCGGTAGTGCTCACCCGGGGGGGCCACACTTGGATCCCAACCGCATACATATCCATCACATCCATACTTCCCAAACGCGTATCCCCCACAGAGGATGCACAGCTCGGACTGATATCCAAGTACCACAAACAGCCCCCCTACTTGATACGATGTACGATCTTGCAACCCTTCACGCGCGATCAGCCAACACAGATAAACACTCCTTGAGAAAACTTCAACAAAACTGGCTACGCATTCAACACAAAGCGTCTTCACCATCAGTTTATTCACGAATCCAACGCGTTCGCCTCTGGAAATAATCTCAAACCGTTGACACAAAAGAATCATCCTCAGAAAGGTACCCAACAATTATGTGTGCTACGTCAGAAAGGCGTCGGAACAAAAACGGATAGTATTTCTGGAAAAAACAACCTCGAAAGAGTTGGTTGGCACCAAATCCTCAAACAAAACGAAAACCCAACTTCTCGACCAATCAAAACGAGAATTCGGAAAGCAGAACGGCCCCAACCATTAATCGTCAAAACCTGTCAAATCCTTCCTCCACTACAGTGTCTAAGGACCAAATCCTAAGCAGCGCGCACCCGCAAATCGGTACCGTCGCTGTTGTCCAAGAAACGATAGAAAACGTAAGCAAGCATCCACGCAAACAGCCCCCCTGCTGTCAGCCCCCAAAATTCACCCCGAGCTAATATTTCTATGCCAACAGCGCCCTTGCTTTGCCGTTCACTTAACACACAAGTAGGCGCGACCAGAAAACAAACCAATTCGATTGCTGCTCATGCCCTCTAGAATCATGGTCATACATGACATCCCCCGCATGATTTTCGATGCAAGAGCAGCGAAACATGCGATACAAACCAGAAGCATGAAAACACATAATAACACACAAGGCATCAAACTCCAGAAAAAAAGTTCGTACCGTATGCAAACTGTCTCCTCAACTGGAACTCCGAAAGCCCCCCTGCTCCCTGAACGGCATGCCTTCATGCATGCCAAACAACGCGCTATCATCCCATTTCGTGCGCGCGGCCAGAAACAAACCGGAGAGAGCGACCACTTAACTCAGGACCTCACATAAAAACCAACGTATCGAAACATTCTAAGTGCAAAGTGTCCAGTGCGTAGAAAAAAAAAAAACTCGACTGAACGTACTCCCTCCAAAGAATACGGAAATAGTATGAAGCATTCAGGTGCAAGTTTAAACGCGACTGAAAATATACCAAATTACCAAAGAAAAAAAATCACCCACGTGCTGCTTCCTATTCCACAGGTTGTGGCAATGATGACCTTGTCGCAGCGTACAATTATTATCATAAAACCAAGTTAAAAAAAAAAATACGCACACGCCGTGGCATACACACACGTGTTTTCTGCATCAAAGTGCACGGTGCGCTAGCAAGGGAAAAACAGAACAAAAAAACAAACGCGAAGCCAAATGGCGAAGCTAAAACGTACATGTCTGCTCACTAAACCGAACAAAGTCGTGAACGTTTCACATGTTCTCCCACTTGGCTGTAACAAGGTGAGGTCGTCGTTGTCACCGTGTCCTCCCCGTTCCCGGTCGACTCGAGGGCGCCACCGCCGCTGCCGCCGCTGCCATCGCCGCCGTTGGCGTTCCCCCGCCGACACGACCGTCATGAGTTCCAGCGCCAACACGGCTGCCGGTGACGTCGCTGCTGCCGCCTTTACCACCGCCGCCGTTGACGCCGCTGCCACCGACGAGGTTCTGGCCGAAGCCGCCGCTGCCGTCTGCGGCTGCCGTCGGAGGTCTGGCCGAAGCCACCGCTCCCGTCGCTGCTGCGGCTGCCGCCGTTACCGCCGAAGCTGCCACTCCCGTTCCTGCCCCTGTCGAAGGGGCACGCCACCCCTGGAACCACCCCCCGTCTCCTCGCGCCACGCGAAGATGTCGTAGCGGGGTCGAAGGGGTGCGTCGGGGCAACCCCTCGTCCCCGCTCCCATCGCCGCCGCTGTCCTCGCTGCTGCAACTGCTGCAACTGCTGATGCTGATGCTGCTGTTGCTCACGTCCCCCCCAGCATATTGGCTATCAAGCTCCTCGAGGACTGGCAATGGCATGGTTGTCGCACCAACGCTTCCTCCAACTCTTCGTCACATACCTCCGTCACCGGCGCCGCCGCCGGCGACCCTGCGACCGTCTGGAACCTGACGCCAATGTGGCGACCGGGGACGCCGCTGCTGCTGTCGCCGTTGCCGTTACCCCCACCATCGATGTCGCTACCGCCGCCGCTCCGGCCGTCTGGATACCCGAAGCCAACGCGGCGACCGGGAACTCCGCTGCTGCTGCCGCCGCTGCCGTTACCCCCGTCATCGATGTCGACACCGCCGCCTCTGCGGTCGTCTGGACACCCAACGCCAACGCGGCGACCGGGGACGCCGCCGCTGCTGCTGCTGCTGCTGCTGACGTTCCCCCCGTCACCGATGCCGCCACCGCCGATGCTGCTCTCGGGGACGGCGCTCTGGCCAAAGCCGTCCGCACCACCTCCGCTCCCGCCGATGCTGCTGTCGGTGACGGCGCTCTGGCCGAACCCGTCCGCGCCGCCGCCGCTCCTGCCGATGCTGGTGCCGCCGCCGCCGCTGCGGCCGTCTGTATACCCATTGCCAACGCGGCGACCGGGGCGCCGCTGCTGCTACTGCCGCTTCCGACGAATGCTTGGGTTGTTGTGATTCCGCGGACGGCGAAACCACAACAACGTGATACTTCTCCATCCGTGATCGCATCGCCGTTGACGGCGCGGAGAGTAGACAACACTCGAACCTAACAAAGTACTCCTTTGGATCCTCTCCAAACTGCATCTTCATGTTCGTGAGAGACAGCTTCAGTGCCTCCTGCTCGGAGTCACTCATCGGCAGGCAGAACTGTTGTGCAGCCTCCCACGCCCCAGACAGTCCCAACGGCAAGGATTCTAGCCTGAAAGTTTGCCCCCTTCGTGGTGTGCATCAAGTACTCAAACGCATACTAATGATCGCGCACGCGACGCTCACCGCGCAAGCAGACGTTTTCGCTCCTTGGCAGCCCGTTGAGGAGCCAGATGCGTTGGTCTGGACTCGCCGGCTTGGCGAGTGTGTGTGATAGATCTTCGCGTGCGAGGAGGAGCTCGAACAGCGACTTGAACAGTGGGAAGTTGCCGTCGTGCACCGGTGGCTTCTGGTCCTTCCGCACGTAATCGCGGTCACGCTGCTGCTGCTCCCGATATCGAAAAAACTAGCCGTCCCCCCGGCTCCAAAAGTAGCCGCCCCTCCGGCAGCTCCATCCCTGCTATGGTACCCAGGCGCATAGCCAGCGCCGGTTATCCTCATGTTACCTGCCGCATGCCCGGCATCACCCACTCTTCCTCTCGCGGCTTCCTCCGCTGAACTCCTCTCTTCCGCTTCATCTATTCTCCTCTTCATTTATTTCCGCCGTCTTGGCTGCCGCTTCCTCGGCTGCTCTCTCGGCCTTCCTCGCTCGTTCTTCTCACTCTCTTTCTCTTTCCGTCATCGCCGAACCAGCACCTGGCCTAGCTAGGCTCCAAACTACGATATCGTGTTAGTGTGCACTGCCGCCCTTCGCGGTCTGTGGTGTTGAGATTGGGTCCTATGTTTTTCCCAGGAACAGCAGATGAAAAAAAGGACCATAAAATATTTCTCGTCACGCAAGCCCCTCAGGCAAGCTGGTCACCAACACGCAAGCCCCTCAGGCAAGTGCCGGGAGCACACCGCCGTGTGCTCACCCGGGGGGGGCGCACTTGGACCCCAACCGCATACATATCAATTACACCTATACTTCCCATACGCGTATTCCCCATAGAGGATGCACAGCTCGGGCTCATATCCAAGTACCACAAACAGTGGCGGTCCTTGGGTCTTGGCAAGAGGCACCGTCTGCATGCATGCATACCCATCGGAATTCGTAGCTTTACCGCCACTCTTGGCCTGTACTACGAAGCACGACGATGAGTAAGTCTTTCTTCCTTTCTTCGCCTAGAGGCTACTACCAACAAAGATTTCGGAGACCATTTACCTGCGAGCTACATAATAGCTCGTTTGTTACGGTTCGAGACATTCATTGTCCCTCAAGTACACCCCCACAGAGATAGTTGGCCGCATTCGGCGGAGCCTCTGCAAGAGCTGTCCGGACTCGCCCTCCTCTGCTCACAACCAAGCTACTATCCTGAGCTTGAACTAAAGAATAAGACCATAACATACATTCACAAGGAGGCCTTTGCTCCGACACTACATCGACTACTACAGCTGGTACGAGTATCTTCACTACTCATCGCACTCGGTACAGTCGTTTGATTTCACGAAGAGAGGTCAGTGTGTGTGCATCGCTGCATGAGCGAATACCTGTCAGGAGCAATAATCCCCTTTTTCGTGCCAGAAACCGTGCCATGAACGGGAGCTGCACGTACTTACTGATAACACACTGTAGACCTCTACCGTTGCGTGCTAGCGTCGTTACATGGTGTCCAATCCGAGAATCGAACTCGGGTTTCCTGTCAGAGCGAACTCGTGACGTCAATAATATAGTCCACCACACGCAGCCAATTGGTTGGGATGTTAGCAGGATAATGCCGGCGAAAAGCAGGATGGTGGTGGCATATAGAACAAGTTTAGAAGTAGTGATGAAGGAGGAGGCAAAAACGAGAGGGATGGAGACAAACGCGTCGGGGGAGGAGCAAGATTGGCAGCATGGAACCAATTGGCCTCCCGCACAACAACAATCAACAAACGCCGGAGGCATAGTCTACATAGAGTGCTGCCCAGACAATGGCAACAATATTTATACCTCTGGGCATGCGGTTGTCGTGCATGCGTAAAGGGGAGATGGTCTAAATGTGTTGACTACAGTATACGACAGAAATGTTACATAAATAAAGAGGCAAGTCATCTGGCTGCCGTGGCCGCGGGGGGGTCACATACGTGCGTGTTCTTTCGTTGAAAAGATGCATTGTTTTTGTCGTCGTCCCTCACAGAAGCTTTCTGTTATCCGGTGGCATTGAAGTCGAAGCAGTTCGTTCCCACTCCGAGAATGAACACATATTTTTCGTTTGTTTCACCATGTGTTGGCGAGTCCAGGCTCCTACGGAGGTAGCAACAAAATAGGGTGGAACTTTTCTGCCGCACCAACAAGAACGGACACGCGTGCGGGGATTTTCTACAGCATCACGCTCAATAATCTGTCAACAGGCTTAACATCGAGGAAGTCGACGGTAAATCTAGAAAATACTTCAAAACAGTCTAGCTCTATAATAATAGCGCGCACTGTTTACAACAAGAAGCTGGAATGCAGAGGAAAACCACGGAAGGAAGAGGTAGTACACACCCACCTGCCTCTATGCACATGAAGAGATCGATAGTGGACTTGCTCTGCACTGTCGACAACCTCGAAAAGCACGTAAGCAGAGTGCTTTTTCCTACAGCGACACCAACCTACGCTCTCTTGACTCCTCTTGCACAGTAACCACAACCCTGGCATTGCGCTCATCAGGATGGATGTCTCCATTTGGCGGTGGCTTATCCCTGAGGAGGAGCAATACGGGTGTCTGTTTCGATTGTCCCTCCAAATGTTCTAAGCGCTTTTCAAACCTCCACCACCAGTCCATGTGGAAAGCACGCAACTTGCTGGGTTAACAAGTAACCACGGTCCACCAAGTCAAAACCTAAACCGCAACCAAGGAGCATCGAATTGCATCGCGCTCAAACAAACAACAGGAAATACGTTCGTTCATGCCTAGCACCCCCCTTGGGGACCCCCTTGGGGACCCCCTTGGGGACCCCCTTGGGGATGACGCTCGGGCACACCGTACCTACCAGCTGTTCTTTGGTAGGTGTCGAGCATCATCGTCCTGCCCACGTCGAAGTAAAACTTCTTGTGTTGCTCTTTAGCCCCGCCACTACTGCTGTCGCCATTTCCGCCTCTGCTAACGCTGGCGCCGTTTCCGACGTCGCATCCTTCGAAGCCCCGGGAAAGTGTCCCGCGTCCCGCTTCTAAAAGGCTCAACTCGAGCATTGCCGGCGGAACAGCAGCAGCGTCATTTGGTCGCCGTGGTGCCGGAGTCCGCAGGCCAGAGTTAGCGACGGAATGTTCTTCGCTTGATAGCACTTCTTCTTCGCCATCGTCTACTTTGTGGGTTCGGGTTTGCGTATCCCTTGGCAGCGGAGGAGGGGAGGATGGCCGATCTCCACGAGCAAGATCCTTGGAAGAATCATAGCCGGTGTGACCCTCGGTTTGTGTGGTTTCAACGTCTGCCAGCAAGATTTCTGCGTGTCCTCCTGTTGCGACAAAGTGGATGGTGTTGGGGCATTGGCGAGGACGGGCGGGCGGGAGTACGTGCTGACTTGAAGCCTTGATCTGTCGTATGGTTTGGGACACTACAGTCCCTTTCGAGGCCGAACGCCGTTTCACCTTCAACATTCCGGCGTTCCATACGCTTATTGTCCGGTACTTTCGAAGTGGCAGTGTCTTGCTTGAGGTGGAAAGTCGGTGCAGCCACAAAGCGTCGGGGTCGACTTACAGGTATCCTCGACGTTTTGTTTGAGGCCCTTGGATGGGAGCGAGAGAACACTACAGAATAGTCGAACGAAGTATTTCGGAAGTGAAGCTGGCACGCCATGATCCACTGTGTGCGTAGGCACTTTCTTTTTTCAAAAGGTAAGGGCTCTCGACTCCCGACCCATTCCCTCTCGACCTCACCCCTCTTGCCCACGCCGAGTGTCGGGTTCGAACAACTGTTGGACTCCGCAGCATCAAAACTCCTTCCCTTGCTGAGTGTCACGTGTCCGGGTGCTTGGGCTCCAGCCGTAGCAGGCGCAGGCGGCGTTCGCACGACTTGATCTTCGACCCGGTCGAAGTAGATTTCGAGGGCAGAGATCCTCGCTAGAACTTCATCCGCTCGGCGCCTGGCCGCCGACCCCTCGTCGCTACCGGCCCAACCACCACGTTCCTCGAGATTCCGGTTACCCTGCAGTTCCCCCGAAGACTTCTCCCCCCCTCTTCGCCCGTCCGTGTCTTTGTGCTCTTCAGCCGGGTTGGTGGTCTCAGTCGCCACCGTTGCGCCGCCAGTCGGTCGCATCTCACCGCGGCACCCGTCTTTTGGTGGCGTCCCATCAACGCGCGCAACGCCTTGGCAACGGCAATCGGCCCAGCGACTGCTGTCTCTCGACGCCCAGGAGTATTCGTTGGAATCTTCCCCATAGCCGTCCTTCTTGCCGACGACTGGTCCACCGTTTCGAGGGCAGGGTGGTGGTGGTGATGGTGGTGTTCCAGTGCTGCCCTCGACGTTGCAATCACTGGGACACGGAGACGAAGGGGAAGGTGGCGGAATACTCGCTCGCTGCCGGCGGCGGCGTCGTGCTTCTGGGGGGGGCGGGGGGGGCGGGGGTAACCAGCTCACCGCGACCTCTGCTAGGTCAAGGAGAGCAGTATCCTCCTGACTGTCGGCCGTTGACCGGCCCTTGCTTTCATGAGGGCGAGGGGAGCGATAGTAGAGATCGTGGGCCTCGTCTTCGGTTGTCGTGGGAGGTGAGATTGCGATGGTGCCCTCGGCGACCTAGCAGCAGAAAGAGGAAGCAGGAAGCGCAGGTCGGTAGATGAAGGCGTTCAAAGAGGGATACGGAAGACGAGTGCTGGCGACGACGTTTTGCAGCAGAACTAGCAGTAGATGCAGCTGATATTCGGCGTGGTTTCACCATGGTCCTCTGCAAGAGCTGGGAATAGACACTCTCACGAGTGCTACAGTATCAGCGCGCTGAACGACCTTTTGACACTGCCTGCCTGCGAGAGAGTTATCGTGGCCGTTGCTTGAACACTGCCTTCGGACGTTACAATAACGTTGTGATCCGGTGTCGAAACGATATATCCGACTCCCATGTGTTTTTAAAAGGGACGCAGTATTTGCTGCTCTTCGAGACCGGTTTTGACGCTATGTCAAGAGTCCCAACCAATGATTGCTTCACGCTGCTTACCACCTGACTCGTCAGCCTCCCACAGTCCTGCCCGCGCGCCGAACGCTCTCGATGTCTCCGTGATTGTGAGCTGCTAGCCGTCTTCGGCGACGTCTTGCCTTGCCTTAAGGCCCTTATCGGCGACGGCGGGGGGCCGGGAGGCGGGGGGTACCGTTGAAGGTGGCGTTGCAGACTCCCTTTCCTGGCGAAGTTGCTGCCGTCTGATTGGTCGCTCGACCGAGCGATAGGTTCAACGTGAGAACCGAGATCCATTGCCAATTCCAAACCATGCTGCTGCTGCTGCTGCTGCTGCTGCTGCTGCTGCTGGCCTTCTCGTGACGGTTGACGATCGTCGATAGCGCTGTTCGCGATCCGTTTGTGCTTCGCAATGGCGGGAGCCGTTTCCGCTGCCGCCTCAGACGCACCCTGAGCATGGTTGTCTGGAGGTGCCGCGGGTCTGGATGTAGACGGAAGCAGTACACACGTCCAGATTGTCCGAGGGAGTCAACAACAGGGGGTATGGGCCTGTGAGGGTTGGTCTCTTCCTAGCCGACGGGTACATGAATGAAAGTGCTGCAGAGTCTCGGGATGGCAAGATTTGCCGTTCGCGTGTGATTGATCATGAGGGCACTCAGCAGTATCGAGGGGTGCTGTTGATTGTGCAAACGGGATCGTTGTCGTTCTGACAACGCTGTGATCGACACTTCACACGCAAGCAACGGCAGACATTGCACGCAAACAATATACTTACGTTGTACAACTGTGCTCCGCATTTTCACGATCTGTGCCTGCCTGACTGGCCGCATCCACACCCATGGACCAATATGGCCTACGGTAGTGGACCAAAGGAGGTGGCAGATGAGATGATGCATCCTTGTCTGTCAAAGGCGGCGAGCACAGCTCGACACTAGAGCCTAGCGCCGCCCTAGACCCCAACTCAACGCCGACGCCGACAGTTGCAACGATGAGCTGCTTCGATCGCAGAGCCGGCGGGGAGAGCGGCAGCGCTTCGGATGACGCCGGTTGTCTGGAAAACGCTGCAGCCGACGACGCAGCAAGTGGACCAGTTGGTGCAGTCCTCATTGTTGAGCCCTCCAGGATGTCACCTCCAAGAGGCACCGCTGGTACCACCGGCTCAGCCGGACAAACTTCCCCTTTCTCGTGTCCGTTGCCATGCATGACCGCCTCTCCTGTTGCCTCAAGTTGCCGGAGGCTTGGTGTGCAAGGCAGCGGCAAAAACAGACAGGGGGGCGAAAGAGACGTTGACGGACCAGGGCCGTCACTACTGCCTGCTGTGACTGTAAACGCGTCCAACCGACGTCGTGGTAGTTCTTGGAGAGCTGAACGGGCTCGCGATTCCTCTGCCGGAGGCCCTGCGGCGGTACCTCGCCACACAGGCATCCGGGGCTCGCCAATGTCCCTGCCGTGCCCCTCCAGTGGGACCAGAGCGTCATCTTCCGGCTGCCTGTCACTCGCGTTGTGCTCAAGGTACTCCCCGGACACGGTACGGGGGAGGGTCGTGCGTCCGCCTGCATCTCGTCTTCCGGACCTCTTGCTGGTAGGCTTTCCTACTAAACTTGCCAGAACCTTGTCATCCGGCTGTTCATCAACGCATGCAACGTCCTGAATGCAGGCTGCCGCAAGCTGCGGTGAGGATACTCTCAGAGTTCGCGGTTCTGCTGATACAACACCTTCTCCATGGCCCTCCTGCTGTTCTGGAAAACACGTACCCATTAGCGGTTTCGTCGCTTGAAGCACTTTCGCAGCGTTGGGACACGTGCCCGTACTTTCCTGTCTACTCGGTAGGCAGTGACTCGTGCCAGCAGGCGCTGATCCTGTTGGGCCGAGAACGTGTTTGCGTTGACACGTGTCGGCTTGCGCGCTGCCCTCCCCTTTGCTCGACTTCCCCGGTACTAGGGCGTCACCCTTTCCCCAGAGGGGGGGGTTCCCGCCTACCTCTGTAACTCCTTTTGGGATATTGCTTCCTACGTTTTTCACGACAGACCGTCCGAAGGAAAACGGAACTATTCTGTTCTCAACATCCGGGCCCTCGCCATCGATCGGTCCAGAGCCGCCACGCGAGGTTGCTCCTCTGACTGAAGGGGCCCGAGGCGGTGGGTGACACCGACGAAGCAAGGAAGATACACTTCGGTCGGCTCGTCTCTCACGGACGCAAGCTCCCGGGGAAGACGCCCTCGAAACATTGTCGTCGTTAGCTCGCGCCTTCATCTCGTAGCGCACCGAAGGCCCATCGCTACTGCTCCCGCCGCCACCGACACTGCGATGGCATTTGAGGTCCACTTGTGGTTGTGGTGGGGTCGGCCCATCCTGCGAAAGAGAGGAGCGCGCCTCAGCCGGGAAGACAATATCTACATTCTGAACCGTCGCTCGATCTCTTCTCCAAACCGCGACTCCTCTGTTCCCGAGGTAGGGAACAATTTGTCGATCGAAGTCAGTTGTGTGGATCGGAGGCGGTGCTAGTGTTTTCACTGCTGGCTTTCCGGCTTCAATCGAAACCCCAGCAGTGACGTCGTTGGTCTCATCTCCTGGAGACTCTTCTCTTCCCCGAGGCAAAACTTGTACCGCCTCCTGCTTCTCTCCGTCCACGGTGTTTCCAAGTTGGGGTTGTTCCGCCAAGCCCAGAGACGACCCATGACTCACGGCACCTAACTGCGGCCTTCTAGACACTCCGAAGCTTCGCACAAATGCTGTTGGTGCTGAGCCGCAGACGGCCTCATCGGCGACTTCGATTCTCGGGGCAGTCGGTTGCGCTCGGATCACGATGTCTCGACAGGTTGAACCCGCGTCACTTTCGCCCCAGTTGGTTCCCGCGTTACCGCCACTCCCGTCGAGTGGTTCCTCGGCAGCGGGGATCTTGGTCGTCTCTGGTGAATGCCGGCACGTACCACCCATAGTTCTCGCGCGCTGCACGTCGACGGGTGACAAACCTGTCCCGCGGTGTTCGGCTTCTTGCTCGCGGCCTGCTCGCTGTTCTGGTGGAAATACGGCAGCTCTCCTCGCCGGAGGTGTGAATGGCCTGCTGGGGTTGGCTACCCCCACGATTTGCTGGGAGGATGTTTGCTGAACACCGCCGAACGGTCCAGCGCGAACACCTACGTCAATTCCGACCTCGGGTGCGCAGACAGGGAGAACGGCGGAAGACTGAGCATGTCCAGCAGTGGCTGCTGGCACAACCGCAAGCGCACGCTCGATGGCAAGGTCTTCTGGTGTCGAAGAGGGTTCTGATTCAACGGGAAGAACGTGAGCCACACAAAATCTGTGGGAGGAGGGACTATCGCTCAACACAAAGAATCGTTCTCGACACAGGGTGGCCTCTCTCATGAGGCTTGCTCCGTGCAGCAGACCCAGCTTTCCTTTTGCTCTCATGAGGAGGCGAGCCCGACGAAGGTCCCGAGAAATCAACAATTGTCTCGAGGCACCCCCCGGCGAAACCGAATCAAGGGTGCAGCCGTTGCCACCATCCTGCGGCCATCGTACGGAGGTCGTTTGCACGCCTCTTCTAACGATGCATCGATTGCGACTTTCTGAGGCAACTGCAAGTGCCCCCGTAGGTGAAGTAGGCTCCTTTCCTTTCAAAGTGCCAGCTGCCCTTCGTTTGACCAGAGCTGCCTCAGCCGTCCCTCGCGTCGATAAATGATCAGACAAATGGTTTTCTACCCCCAATTCCCCATTACCTCGACGCTGGTGTCGCTCTCGGTTTCTTGACCAATGGGTGTAGCTCTCTATCAATTTCTGGCGCCGTTTTTCCGCCTGTGCTTCGTCTACGTTTGTGCTTTGGTTGGTCTTGGCAAGCTCGGCAGCTGGTGCAACAACCGCGTCCTCCGTAGGGATTCCAGACGCGGCGGGCACTCGATCCAGTACTTGGTCCAGATCCATCTTGTGTTTTTCAAAGGTGTTGTGAAGGAAAGCACAGAAGGGTTAGCCGTCACCGATCGAGTGTTCTCCAAACACACGTCGAACTCTCTGTAGAGCTCACGAGAAGCCAGTTGCTTCGGCACACGTAGCTCGACCGTGAAAACTATTCAAATCATCCCACTCTTTTCATTCTTTGTTCGAGGAAAAAGCAAAACAAAATTGTTTCCATGTGTTCTACGCATTCCATGTAGTAGTGTCAGCGCCACTATGTCACAAATGATGAAACACTCCGTCCGTGTGGCAATGAATTCAACCAACACACGCTAACTATACCTCCAGCGGATCAGCTTCCAACGAGGTACTCCTGCCGGATGATTTACTCTCCGGTGCGATATTGTTGTGCTGGGTGTCGGCACGTCGAGCGTCACTGTCGTGACATCGGGGTTCTCGGCGACCACTCCCCGAATCGGCAGGTACCCACTTTTTTGTGTTTGGTTGTGCATCGACACGATACTGTTTACGCCGCGGTCGATAGGTGCCGCTGGAACCTATGTACGCACTTCTCCACCGGAGAATATCCGAGAGGTACGGGGGCGACGACGCCCTTCTCACGGTGCGAGCGTCGACGGTGTTTGGCCCGATCTGGTTCGAGAGCCTGGAGCTCCAGTCATCTTTGTCAGTCGTTCCCCCCAGTGTTCGTGCCGAAAACGATGCATGCCGTGCGTCCTCCACACCGTGCCCGGTGCGGGTTCGGCACCGTGTGATCCGCACGAATAACCCTCGGTTGGGGTGACACAAGAAGTATCGATGTCCATCTAGACTTCCATCGTTCTGTTCAAAAACGCCGGGGGGAGAAAGGAATTGGTCGTTACTTAAAATCGTTATGGTCCGGGTGGAATTGTCACGAATGCTGCCTTGTGTCTTTGTATTGAAAAACGGTGTCGGTGCCAGGTCAACGGAATACAGTAGTGGGTGAAATCGTCTAGCACAGATGGAATATTCAAGTGGTTTCATTCTCTGAATAATGGCGGTTGCCCGTTATAGTTCCCGTGCATCGGCTGAATCGCACCGGCAAGATACAAAAACCACTCTACGTATCAACTTTGCTGCCTTCAACATCGTGTGTGGTTTCCGCTTTTTAGACTCGTCGCGCAGCACGACTCCGGCGTCATGCGGCTCGGCACTGTCCTCTTGCCACCAAGAGCAGAGATCGAACGTTCAAAGCAACTGGCGAAGCGTGGACCTCATCGTCATCAGACGCTGAAGTTTCAAACCATGGCTGGCGTCATACACAGCCTGAGGATTTTATCCACCGACAATTCCATGACAACGACTTTGACCAGCAACATATTGTCTTCCTCTCTATCTTCTCCCCGGTAGCATACTTCATTGCGTGCTCTGCAATAGCCAAATGCGAAACAACTTGCCTGACCACGTGGAAAGTCGAGCTCAACTCCAGCCCAGTATCCCTGGGCACAGTGGATCTGCAGAAAAGTTTTTGAGACAGTGTCAAAACGGGCGTGTCAGGACCTTGCTGACGCCTTGCTTCATGTGGTCGAATCTATTACCGTGGTGTGTATCCAACATGAAGGTGCCATTGTAACGTCATTTGCTTGCGTCTGAAGGTGTCGCCTGTGCTGTGTCACAGCAGTCGCGCAATATACTTACATTGTAATGGTCCCTGCATGTACAGTCTAGGATTGTAATGTGCCGCGGAGCGCGAAGCGCGACCTTTTTTCCCTTCATCTCCCAGGAGGGAAAAAAAGGCTCTAAATATCGGCCTGAGTTCCACCGCGTGTTACAGGCGCTCAAACTTTGATTCCAGTGACGCACATTTATCGCACCTTTCGGACCAGAATGAGACCTATAGGGTATCGTTTGACGATCTGTTCACTTCTAAGGAAGCAGAAAAAATACGTGCTCTCCGTCACACCGGTTCAGCTGTGCTTCGGCAACAGATAGCCGCGCTTCACAGGTATATGTGACCCAAATTCGCAGGAGATCGCGTCCCCGGCAGCCCAGGAGTTGTGGAGAGGTAAAATGCCCAAGCTATCGGAGATTGCACATTGCACATACACACAGACACGCGGTAGATTTCAAACCCCGGGAGGACAACACCACATCAACTGAAGGAGAACAACAGGACGCTGATCCGAGACCAGCTATCTATGATCACCAGGAGGGGCCGGGCCTTTACGACCTGTGCTTCGTGGGTATGGTCATGCGCCGTGTGTAACCTGGCTGGTGTTTGTTGGTGTTGAGGGGTCCAACCGAGTGCTCCCAAAACAACAGACCGATTGGTGTGTCACAAACGAACAACACACAACCTAGCACACTTCCAAGTCCAGAGATCGCACAGCCATCCAGAGAATCCTTCGAGGGCGTGAGGGGCTACTGCTGCTGTTTTTCATCGGGATGGTTCCTCGCGGGGTCGGTTCAGGTTACGTACTTGCGCCGCGCTACTGACTGTCTTCGCAATGTACATGTAGACTGCTTGCTTTCGTTTGGCGGGAAACTCGGAAGGCTTGAAACGAATTTGGCGGGCAAGTTGTGAGCCTGACGCAATATTTTTCATCTGTCTTGTCACAATCCTAAGTCTAGGCTGCTGGTCGTGCTTCTCGACGGCATTATGTGTGATACGCTCGCCGCCAGGTACATGCCGCGTGCATGCGTGCCTCTCTTCTTCCAGATGCCCTGATGATGTGCGTGTTTTTGCGTCCGCACAGCTGGAAGACTTCACATTTTGCTTCTTCGTGTCTTCGTGGGATGTGTTGCATGTGCATCAACGGAAAAGAAACAACCGCATGGAAAGTGCAACCTTTTGAACGGGGCCACACATACAACCTCGTCGCGCCCGTCGCACGCCTGCTATCCCTCTGGTGCACCCACACGCGTAGCTGCACCACAAACGATTCACGCTGCTGCGTGTCGGGATTCGTGCACCATCAGCATCGCAGATAAGACTACTGCAAGGTATCGAGTCGCTACACAGCGGCTCATCACCCGCCCTATCTAGTATCAGGTATGCATTTATATAGTGCTATGCTTCACCTTGCCCCAAAAGCGCAAGCGGCCGCTGTTGTAGTGTTTGTCTCGTGCCCCACGCGACGAGCTTGACACATAGACGCGATCCCCAAGTTGTATCCTGTCCACCGCCCAACGCGTTCACGTCCGTTGGGGCAGAGCGAGAGCAGGAGGAGGTGACGAGACCGATCTGGGCTTCGAAGGGGTTGGAATGGCACTTCCGATCACACATGTGCTTTGCATACAAAAGAGCCAAACGCCTCCATGTATGTGCACCAACAATAAACAAAAGCAATGTGCAACTCTCAAACGTTCGATCAATGTTGGGGTCCTCGAGCGCAATCTTTCGTCGATGATGCAGACTACATTGGCCAAGCTCTTGGTGGTGATCCACTAAAGACGATGTGCAGGGTTTGACCTGAACTCGTTCAAGGATACTGCTGGCTGTCAGTGGCTTACCGAACACGTTTCCAGTACGGCCTGAATAACCACTGTGTCATCGCACGCGCCCGCCTTCCTGTACGGCCCTCCTTTTCAGCCACTGGTCCCATCGAAAGCACAGCATTTGGTGGGTACTGGCTCCCCCTGGGGTAAGCGGCTCTCCGTGTTTTAGGGTGTGTGTATCTGGCTTCTACAAGCTCTGTACGGCTCTCTACTTACCCGCTGTCGGCGCGATCGGGCCGACTTCTCAGGTTAATGTGAAGCGTCACAAGTCGGCCCGACCTCAAACCGAACAGCAACAACTCTCTTTTGGTCATTCCACCGCTTCACGCCTTTGCCGCCTCACCTCCCCCCTTCTCTTCTTCTCCTCACTACTGACTGTGTCCTTGGAGGCCGCCTTTCGGCCATGAAGGTTCTGATTGTCGATGCGTTCTCAGGGTCACGCTCAGGACGCCATTCATTCGCGAAATTTGACGAGATCGTCCGAAGGGCCTTCCAGGTGGTCGAGAGGTTCGAGCAAGGCAGGACAGAGTTTGTTGTTCGTCACTTCAGTAATGGGCTCCAGGTATGGAGTTGCGGGGGGNNGGGGGGTGGGGGGGGGGGGGGGGGGGGGGGGGGGGGGGGGGGAGGGGGAGCTGACACTTACATCGGATAGCTTCCCCTGACGTTGTTCTACAACGTCTAGATGTGCTACATAGAGCAAGGAGGAGAATAGCTTTCATCCTACAAATGGTGTCAGATGGTTCAGGTACTCTTTTATTTTTCTGTAGACGGTTGGCTCAAGGCGCGATGGCCCGATCGCCGCCTCCCGTCCCTTTCAGGATCTCTGCTACGACAATGAGGATGCTTGCTCATCATCGAAGGCAGCTATCGCAGAAGTGGATAAGCTTGACTTCGTTTTTGTTGATGGGGATAGCCGTCTCCTGCCCTGGTATCCTCGCACGCGCAAGGTGAGCTCTTGTTTCTCGTTAACTACACGAGGATACTGTACTACGTATTGGGGGGTGATGAGCCGCGTGGTGCGACTCAGTATCTTGCAGTAGTCTTATCTGCGATTCTAATGGTGCACGAATCCCGACACACACCAGCGTGAATCGTTTGTGGTACAGCTACGCGTGTGTGTGCACCAGAGGGACAGCAGGCGTGCGAGCGACGATGGTTGTATGTACGGCCACCGTTCAAAATTTTGCACTTTACATGCGGTTGTTTCTTTTCCGTTTTGATGCACATTAGCTAATGCACGTGCACGAAGAAACAAAATGTGAAGTCTTCCCGCTGTGCGGACGCCAACACGCACATCTGGGCATCTGCAAGAAGCACGCATGCGGCATACCCCTGGCGGCGAGCGTATCACACATCACACCGTCGCGAGGTGCACGACCAGCAGCGTGTAGACATAGGATTGTGACACGACAGATGGCAAATATTGCGTCAGGCTCACAACTTGTCCGCCACATTCGTCTCAAGCCTTCCAAGCTTCCCGCCTCAAATGAAAGCAAGCAGTCCAGGATCAACCAAAAACAACAAAGCTGTTGATGGTCATGACGCCATGACTTTGATGCGAAAGGCCCTGCAGCAGCAACAACAACAGCATGCAGGGCACGGCTTTTGCGAAGACAGTCAGTAGCGCGGCGCAAGTACGCAATCTGATCCGATCCCGCGGGGAACCATCCTGATAACGCACCGCAGCAGCAGTAGGCCGTCACGCCCTCGACGGATTCTCTTGATGATGGTAGGTGTGATCTGGACTTGGGAAGGTGTGTTGTTTGTGTGTTCATTGAATTGTGATCATCGGTCTGCACGTTTTGGAGCAGTCGGTTGGACCCACGCAACATCAATGAACACCCGCCAGGTTACACATGGCGCATGCCTACAGTATATCCACGGTGCACAGGTCGTATAGGCCCGGCCTCTCCTGGCTTTCATAGCTGGTCTCAGACCAGCGTCTCAGCGGTGATAACAGCACATTGGTGAAATTGAGAGCGAAGCATCTGATTGAGAGTGAGATTGCGCGATGCGCTGCAGCTGGACTACTGCTGAGAGGTGGAGCTTGCTGTATAGCTTGAATTGAAGGACCAGCCCGTAGCTACAAGCAGATACCCTGGTCATCCGGTGGGAGTCTCTCGATGTGGATTTACAGCGGCGAGCAGAAGCTACAGCAGAGCCCACCGCCCGAGGCCAAACCGCCCTGCGACAGTTTTAGGCCGGAATAGCCAATCTGGGGAAATCTAGCAACTTGTCTAGCTCCTTGCTGCAGCATCCGATGACGATGACACGCATATGCTCGTGACGCTGCTGATGAGACCTTCAACTTGCGCCGCTTCCTGGAAGAGCCCGCCCCCTACTTCCCAAGAAATGTCAAGAGGCGTCTGGACCCGAATATTAATTTTTTTGGCTCTCGCTCTCAATTTCATGCTTCGCTCTCAATTTCACCAATATGTTGTTTGATGCGTTGATTGGTGGTGTTCTTGCGTCTCTGTCGGTGTTTCTTGTGCTAGTTTGATTGGCGCGCGCGCTCGATCGCCGCTTTTGTGCACGCATCTTCGCATGGAAACCCCGGAGTTGGGGAGCAAGATCTCCAACGAGGTTTGGGCACATATGCCAGTGAAGTACGGTCATCGGTTGCCGAAGCACGACCAAACCGGTGTGACGAAGAGCGCCCTTGTTTTCTTCTTCCTCACAAGCGAACAAATCGTCAATCGGTGCCCTATAGATCTCGTTCTGGTTCCACAAGTGGGCTATATCGGCCTCCCGGAAACCAAGTTTTGGGGCCCCTGTATCGCGTGGCGCAACTTTGGCCGATATATAAAGCTCTCCTGGGGACGAAGGGGAAAAATGTCGGGCTTCGCGCTCCGCGACTCATGATGAACAAACTCGTTTTTTGGGCCCCAACGTCACTTGCTTGCAGCCTGTGCTCATTTCCCATGCCACTGATCTTTTCAACGAAAGCAAATCGACCCGCGGGGTCATGCTCAAGATCTCCTCTCCATGTGTGTATACATTGGTGACTTTGACTATTGGCTCGTCCCTCTGGATTGTCATGGAGGCCAACTCAAAGCGAAGTATGACAGTACTCCACGTTCAATACTGCTCAAGTTTTGCAACCTGGAGCGTTCAACTTGAGGACCTCTACTGTGTTAGTCTCGTGTTTCTCGCAAAGGAACCATATCCACGTGTTGTTTTTTAGATGCGAATAAAAGTTTAAGAAAATATACATAAAATCAAAGAGAGACGACTACGTTTTGCGTTAACTTGAGGTACACTCGAAGGGAGCGCAAACGGAGCAGACAGAACGCCACAAGTTTCCCCATGAAACGTTCCAGACCAAGATGGCACATGTCTACATATGATGGCGTTCTATGTATGCAGAGTCATGCCTCACTCCGAGGGATGCCATTTCGGAGCAGAACAGCACTGAAAAAACACGGATGTGGACTTCCGGCGAGATGGCTAGAAACATTTACAGTGCTGCCCTGTCTACATCAGTGAGGTTGAACATTGCGGCAAAACCAATACCAACCGGAGACGAACAACCGTGCCATGTATTGATTTACAAGAACATGCAGCCACCCATGTGGAAGATGAGTTCAGACCTTTCCTACACTTGAGCTGTGTCTGCCCTACGGTGACAAGCTCGTCGCAAATTTCAACTGGGAGACAATCTGTGAGGGCGTCACCACAGCAGTTAGTGCGCAATTACACGCGAGGTTTGCCCCCCCCCCCCTCGTCCCCGACGATTCCACCCCCCACCCCCTACGAGGTTAAGGCTTACATGCATGTTTTACACCGACGAGGCACAGGCGATCTTGATTGTAACTTCCGGCGCCGAATTCAACAAACCTGACTTTTTCGGCAGCTTGTTCTGTTTCTCCGAACCGTCATCGGAGCGAAGAAGTGCCTTTTCGCCGCGGGCCCCGGAGCACACATAGTGTCCTACGTGTGTGCCACGGGCGGCAAGCCCCTGAGAGTCTTAAACGGTGGCGGGAATGGTGGTAGCCTACTCGAGCTATCTTCGCTGCGTCCCGAAGATTTAGGAGGCAGCGGCAAGCCAATGTGTGGTGGAGAGGTGAGTTGAGGTCTTAAATGTTGAGTTGTCGTTCTTGAAAGCATCAGTGTTGGGCCAATCTCTACCTGTAGAAGGCTGTAGAACCAAACCATCCCATCGCATTCAACTTCGCATGTGATATATGTAACCCTCATATTTAGTAAAATGGACAAAAGTGTGTATACCCACGCCATTCTCCGACAAAAGTGGGTACTCGAAAATCCAGCGCGCGCGCACTCCCAAGGCAACCCCCAAACGACTCGAAACCCCATTCTGACAACTGGGCGACACAGCCAGGGACCATACTCAGCACGGGCATCGATTTTTTCCCACGTTCAGGCACACATTCGGCCCTAATACCGCAGAGGCGCGCAAGGCCTCACCAGAGTGCCCACGTCTGTCCGACATCGCGGTGGGTATACCCAGCGGCGTCAACTATTTATTCATGCACCCACTTATGTCTATGTTTCGACCCACTTTGGTCCAAATTGTACCCACTTGTGTCCACCTACGGACGGCGGAAATCGAGCGGAAATCGACCTCCACGTCACCGCACGGCAGAACATCGAATAGCCTCGGAACGTCTCAGAACTTCCTGACACCGTTTCCATGGCATCTTTCCTATCCATGGCTGCCGACTGCGGACCGACCGCGGAGGAACATGTCAGAAACATGCGAGGCCCCTTTAGTATGGCACGGGAGGATACCAGGCACGGGAAGATGCCCGCGGCAAGCCCGGCGAGCAGCGCACTAAGGGCAAAGGCCACAAATAAATGCGTGACACACAACGGACAACAGAACCAACGGGTCGCGCATACAGAACACAAAGACACGCATACAGCAACAACACACACACGCGCGCCACACACACAAAAAAACACCAACCACCACGACGAGTGCACACCGACTCGTGAGCGCAGCAGCAGCATGTCGAGGCAGTTTGCCACGTAACCACATGATGGTATTCATATGCACAACTTATGGTGTATTCCAAGTGAAAATTCGGCTCGATATCCCCTTAAAACCTAACCAATCAAGAGACCAAAACGGATACGTTCGCTACGCTACGTTCGTTCGCTGCTACTTTTATGGATAGTGGGTTAAGGAAGAAATAGGCCGCACATTGCGTACTCCGGAGTAACCATAAGAGTCGGCATACACATGGTGTCATACTTTGTATGCATACGAAGTACTTCGAAGCACTACTAGTTCAGGGGTGCCGCGCTTAGGGTTGCGTGGTAAACTGCCTCGACATGCTGCTGCTGCCCTCACGAGTCGGTGTGCACTCGTCGTGGTGGTTGGTGTTTTTTTGTGTGTGTTGTTGCTGTATGCGTGTCTTTTTGTTCTGGGTGCGCGACCCGTTGGTTCTGTTGTCCGTTGTGTGTCACGCATTTATTTGTGGCCTTTGCCGTTAGTGCGCTGCTTGCCGGGCTTGCCGCGGGCATCGTCCCGTGCCTGGTATCCTCCCGTGCCATACCAAAGGGGCCTCGCATGTTTCTGACATGTTCCTCCGCGGTCGGTCCGCAGTCGGCAGCCATGGATAGGAAAGATGCCATGGAAACGGTGTCAGGAAGTTCTGAGACGTTCCGAGGCTATTCGATGTTCTGCCGTGCGGTGACGTGGAGGTCGATTTCCGCTCGATTTCCGCCGTCCGTAGGTGGACACAAATAGGGTTTTGAGTCGTTTGGGGGTTGCCTCGGGAGTGCGCGCGCGTTGGATTTTCGAGTACCCACTTTTGTCGGAGAATGGCGTGGGTATACCCACTTTTGTTCATTTTCCTTGTATTCATCTGACGTGCAACAACAGAAGTACGCGAGAAAACTTCTGGATATAGCGCATCGTGACTCGATGGCAGTGAAGTTCTGAGTTCTTGCCGGTATGAGAGTCACACAAGCACAGTAGATAAGAATGTCGCCTGAAGGCTTGCCCCCGCCGAAAAGGACCTTTCCTGCCTGCCGTTCGCCGTTTGCAAGTCCCGACATAGTTCTGGTGTGGTCGGGTGGTTGCGTGACTCGAACTCTCATAGGCAACGCTCCTGTTCCTGCACATCATAACGATGCTGTTTGACTTGTCGAGGTGCATGCCCACTGACGTATTTTGCCGAGGTTTGCAACGTCGTCGGCAGACCTGAATGCGTGGTTACGAATACCAAGGCGTTGTAGGAATGCTATTATTCTTCATTTGTGACTGTGTTTCACTGCCTTTCTTGTCGTGTGGACACGGGAATTCACACGGACCCAGCTTGAAGGGAAGAGAAAAACAGCTGACTCAAACCCCGCATATGATTACCGCTCACAGAGGAGAGAGATTGAGCACGCCACACGGAGCATCGCGGGGCGCGGACATACCTCTCCCTACCAAATTCCAAGAGACTTCGCGGATCGGTATCACGACCAAGCAAACCAAACATTCTGTCCCAAAGCGTCCTCGCGTTCTTGAACACATGACTTCCTGATCTCGCGGAGAGAAAACGTTTACTTCGTCCGTCGGCGGTCCACCGAACTCCTTGAAAACATTTCCCGCTGCCACGAAGCGCAAAATGAGCATGTCCAAGGACCTTCCAGCCTAAACACGCGAATTTTTGACTAGCCACCCGTCGGTATGAACTTGGCATAAGCTCTGAATCCTGTCGCACCTCACTGTGTCCTCCGTGCCCTTTCGTTGGCACAACTCGCGCAACAATAACCACAGGCAAAAGAAGTTGTGCTTGACTCAGCCACCGGGGACTTCTATGTGTTTGATTTCAAGACGGACCGGTGGGTAGCGGAAGGAAACGTGGGGATCCAGAAGAGCTGCGGTGGAATGGGAGGGATCGCTGCCGCAATTCTGGCGGATGCAGCCGGTGGACAGGGTCACGGTTGTGAGCAAAAGGTATTGCGCGCCGCACGCCTTCGTTCTCGTAGAAAACCAAAGTACATCCGTGAGGGTGCATTGTAAGTTTAAGGTTGAAGCGAGCTCGATCCAGGTTCGCACAGCTCAGAAAATCTTCACTTATCTTGCAGAAACACATTGCTCCCCCCTTGGACAGATGTAGGTTCTGCTTGCAGCACACCGTCGGGACCCTTTCTCTTGCTAACGCAGCTGGTACATCAATTCCTCTTGGTGCCCTGTGCGTTTACTTCTCTGCAATGTCCGTACCTCCGCTTTGTGCGTGGGTAAGTTTCCTGTCAACGAGCTGCTCGGGGTGAGACGCAGCATCCAGAGCGCAGCGGACATCAGCTCGAAGACACTGCAACGCCCGAAGACCCCCAGGAGAGTACACGAACCAGATGTTGCTGTCGTTCTCGGCCAGGCTCACCGACAAACGGGCCACAGTCTCAGCAAAGCCAGCGCCATTGTACCATGGCAACTCTTGGCGACGCAACACGGACGTAAATGTAGTCTTGTCTTGTTCTTGTAGGTAGGGAAGAGATACCTGACACGTTTGGCACTGGGCTGACCACACACCCGATACGTGGCTGGTGCCACGTCGGTCTTGTTACACCCCTCGACAGGTTTCAGAGCGAGGTGCTCGTCCGAGTGCGTCCGAAGAGCGTCCAACATCGCTTCTTGAAGCACGTGCACTGCGGCGAGTTTCTCGCGTGGAGCCCGGGGAAGTGGAGCATCGGCGAAGCAACCGCGGCGCGCTGCAGACAGACTTTCACCGTGCTGGCCGCGTCGAACAGGGCAGGGCCAGAGGTGGTAGAGATCGGCAACTGCTTGGCCACCAGGCATGTATGATCCTGCCTTTAAACCCTCTTTCTCTCGCCAGAAGAAACGGGCAGACACTAGGCCCAGGTCAATGCGTTGGTGGTAGAGTATCAACAATGAAAGCTTTTCTCCGGATAGGGGTGTTCCGTGCCTCTGCTTTAATCCCGAGCGCTCATGAGGTCAAAAATAACTACATCGAGTGTAGGTACATCTTGAAGCTACAGTCTCTAGGATTGAATAGCCTTTGAAGTTGGTACAGTATCAACAATGAAAGCTTTCTCTCGGGATGAGGGTCTCCCGTGCCTCTGCATGAATCCTGAGCGCTCATGAGGTCAATGTAACAACGTCTTATCGCTACAGCATAATAGCTACTTCTACAATCTACAGGATTGAATAGCCTTTGAAGTGGGCGTGCCTGTTCGCCGGCCTCGCAAGGCTGTTTGTCGACGATGCTGCATGATCGGGTTTCGTCTACTGAACCAGATTTAATGTTCGGCACGGGTACCAGCACTCAACTAGTCTACTGCGGGCGTTCGTGGAGGACAAGCACATCCTTATCAGGGACGAAAAGTGAGCTCCTACAACACCTACGCCCTACGATGTCGAAGGACTAACGTCCCCTAGGATTGCGTGGAAACACACGGCCAACTACAAGCGATTACCCTCAAACTTCTTGCCGACATTCCTGAGACATCTCCGTCTCGCACCACCAATGCTGAGGCACGACCGGCACGTAATTTCTCGCCAAGCGTGCATGCTCATCTGCATGGATACACCGGCACCTTGGTCCCAACCCAGCGAATAGTGCCGATACCCCGAGGTTGCTCTTAAGAGCCCTTCTCCATCGGTTCCTCGTTTCCTGGCACCCATGTTGCCTTTGCCTCCCCCTTTTCTTGAAAGCCGGATAGATCGAGGGAGCGAGTTCGTGATGAACGGGATGCAGACAGCCGACGACTTCGACGGTATGTCCGTCAGGAGTTCTCACAAGCAAGCGGCGGCGGCGGCAGAAGTAAGAGCCGAACCCGAACCGCTGCTGTAGTAAGTGGCCCGACATGACACCACCCTGCATAGAGCGCGGTAACCAACCTCCCATGCCTCCTTACACACCATCCGTTTCAAGTGTGGTATTAGCTGAATAGCATTCTGCTGAGTGTGAAGACTACAGAGCTCTGTCGCGCCGCGTCTTGACGATATGGTCCCCGTGTGTCCTCTCGCGGATACACGTGGTCATTTTCTTTGCCACGTTACCTCCCCAACTTTATGTTTTCGCTACCGTACACGGTGTGTCCGTGCTTCGGTACTGCTACCCCGTCGATGCGGCACGTGGTTATCGGTAGGCTGCCACCGGGTACGCATCAGAGAGAGCATTATCAAGGCGGCGTCTGCCCCAGGATAAAAACAGAGGTGAGCGGTCGTTGGTGAAACATAGCAATCCAGCGGGTACGCGCCCAAAATGAAGAGGTGAGTCACGACAGTACGAAAAATGCATCACGAGGTAGTCGAAAATGTGTGACATGCGGCGCCCGTTATGTCAAGCGCCCCTAGCAATCAGGGAGGAGAAGGGCGAGTGTCGGCTGAGTCCAGAGTGCAACGCGGTACCATGATTTTTCAGACATTTGTGAATGCGTAACAGATCGTCTTAACAATCTGCTCAGCGATCACATTTCCCTCTTGCCATGCACGACGAAAAATGATAACCCATTCCACAGAGGCGACGACCACTCCTTGCAAGAGGGCCGTTCCGTTTCCCCGTCGACCACAGCCGGGGGAGAAGCCGCGCTTTGCCCCACCGCAATCCACCAGAGCGATTCGAGTTTCTTCTGCCACCTCGGAAAGGCGTGGGAGGACGACGGAAAATGACCCATCGGTTTTGGTCGGCAACGCCACTCGTATCGGCGGGGAGGCTACGGGTGGGGGATGCGGTGGTGATGATAGTCACTGCGGGGCCCGGGCAACAGGATTGGTGCGAAATTACTCTCTCGTTGGTGTTGCCCCGTGTAAGAAAGGTTTTGGGTACCTTGTTTGTTGGCAAACGGGCAAGCGGCCTGCGTGCTACCTGTGGTGGGACCACTTGAATCAACAACAGCAGGCTTCCGGTTGGAGGATACTCTTGTAGACTTAAAGAGTGTTTCTTGTCGCTAGAAGAGGATCTTGACGCTGTAGAAAGAAGTCGATACTGAGAAAGGTGCACTCAACGATCTACCCCCTCCCACGTAGCAGGGTGATGATGTCGATACGGGGGTGCACGGTGGTGGACAACGCCAGGGCAGCACAACCGCGGCGAATCCAGTCGGACGACGACGCGTGCTGATAGCGAGGTTGGGAGAGGGACTCGGACTCGATCTGTCCCCGGCGATTGACGCCCTGCTCCATAGAGAAGAACACCTCCGTGTAAGCACGTATGTAGACCGAATATAGGGTTGAGGAGGACAAAGTAGACTACAACACAACAGATGAGGCGACAGGTTCCCGAGTCGCATTTTGGCTCGTCAGGAGACATCCCAGAAGCCTTAGACGAAAACACGCCAGCATCAAGGATGCCGGTTAGCACGGTAACAGATCAGCATTTAGTTAGAACACGTAACCGTTCGGCCGGCCACCAGAGGCTCCTCTATGCGATAACCGACCTACCCCTCAACACAATTCTTCGTCCGTGTCGTGTGTGCAGAAAACGCGTGGTTGCAGGGGGAAAATATCCACCAGTCACACACAACTAGAAATGCACAAATAGTGCCATCACGTCAGCAGTCGCATATGCCAGCAAGTGAACTCAACCAGCGTCACTAGTGACAGCCAGCACCAGGCACGTGTAGGAGCGGTTTTTTCAAAAACCAACTCTGTTGCATCCTTCGGTTCAAAACACGATTGTGCGTCGGGACGAAGCGACCAGAATCCTTGCACGTACTCGTGTCTAACGTGTCCTCACATCCCCAGCAGTCCCGAGCCAAATGTGCTTTGACGGATATCATTATCAAGAAGGGTGCTGGTCACCTCCGTGCCGTCTTTCCCAGCCTTTCGATGGTTTTCGTGCGTTCCTTCCTCTCCGTAAAACCGTACCTTGCCCTCGAACATGTACTTACCAGGGAACCACTGGCGAGTCTACGCTCCCTCGAGGAACGGAGGACGATGCTGACCGCCGTCATGATGAGCAAGGGAAAATACAGAGGCAGCAAAAACAGCATCATCCACAACATGATACAGGCGGGGGCAGTGCCGAAAATGGCACGACCAGAACCAGAGACGATGATACGCTGTCCCGGGTGAGGTCGCCTGAGAACACCTCAGAACCCGCTTCGTGCAACAGGTCAAGAAAGGTTCGCTCCGTCGCGGGCGGTGGAGGGGAGAGACGTCGGGATGTGGCGATGGGATCGGTGGTCAGGGTCCCCGGGCAAGAGCGCAGAAGGCCTTACAATAGCTTCGATCGCTTCAGGAAGGTAAGTGGAAGCAGTATCACAGGATAATCTTCGAAGAAGCGGAGCGCTATTTTCGAGTGCGGAGGGTGGTGAGCGTCAAGTTTCCTCCCGCGGAAGTCTACTGAAGTTCGCACGTGTGTGGTAACTCCGCGCTCGATTGCGTTCATTTATCGGAGCGGTTGAAATACTCTTAGCCGGCAGTGCAGTCACCACGCTGTAATTCTTAAAGCTACTGATCAAGAACACAATCTATTCGTAGGGAGAGACGTGGCCATTTGACAAGCTGTCCCTTGCGGAGTTAAAATGCCCGCCGGTCGCAATCCGGAACGCTTGCGAATTGTGCCCAACTCGGCCTACTAGGGGGTACATACGAGCAGATTCATCGCAACGTATGGCGCGCTCACTGGTCCATTTCCCGTGAGGGAGTAGAGTCCATATCTAAGCGATGCACTTCGTCCGGCCCGTCTTCCGTCGTCAATGGCGGTTCTTCGTTCCATACAACCGTATCACGGCATTGACCAGATGGAACGAGAAACGCGGAACGTGTTCTTCTCGCTGGGGTGCGGCAGCGGCAGCGGAAAAGGCTGCGAAGGGGTAGCTGGTAAAAACAAGGCTCGTGATACATCGCGAGGCGCCGGGGCTGATGGCAACGCTATCAATGTCAAGCGATTTTCGGCCAATTTTGGGAGAAAGGAAGCGTGGACCCCAATGTCAGAACCGGAGATCAGAACGCAAGGTAGGCTTCGCTGCAAACATCGCTGGCGCAGTGCGCTCGTAACACTCTGTACAACGTGCACCAGTGTGGCGCCATTTACCTCACAACTGATGTCGATCGCCAACAAGCACTCACTGACTCTGCAACCGATTGTCGATTGCTCTCCGGCCGTCTTCTCAGGCCCCTACTTGGGTAAGAACGGGTGTGCGTCGTCTACAAAGACCACAAGCTTGAACCCAAGGCACTTGTTGACGAACCCCAGGCGCTGGAAGTTTTCCGGTTCGAAGGTAGGCAACGTGGTCCTGCGGCAAGCTATAAAACTGTAGAGAGGACGCGAGTTCCAGAATGTACACGACGTACCGGCTTCTTGTGTACTTGTGTGTTACTGTAGCGGCTGTAGAATGCTCCGGAATTGCAGATATCCTTGACCGCGTTGTTGGTGTTTTCTATCGTGGGTTGTGCGTATGGATGGAACGCGCAGACCTAGGCTGTCCGGTTTGGGCGTGGTTTGCACGTCATCATCATGTCGTTTCCTCCCGTTTTCTTGGCGAACCTCTGAATGGCCCCGATGAGATTGTCTTTCCAAGCGTGGCGAGCCCTGACTACTACTGTGTTTTGCCCCTAGCACCATCGCGGCAGAATGACGAAGTCGCGAAATTGGACATGCGACTGCCTCTGGCGTCAAAGAAGGTTGCGGAGCCGACAAGACGTGCACGAAATCATGTGTGCCAAGGCAGTCATCATCATGTCTCATCGCCGCGCCCTCGCCTTTTCGTTTTTTCGCATTGTCTCCGTCATCTCCAACCGACTATTGTACGTTGCCAAGACGCGGGGGTGGTCAGGCATAGGAGAAGGGACTGGCTTTACAAGGGGTCCGGTCTAGCAAGACGGCACTGAGCCTCTACATCCGGCATTATCCGATATGAGGGTAGGACTATGACCCACCGATCGATTGCGCTCGTGCGTGGCAGCAAAAGGAGAAACCGATGCGAGTATGCACGTGATCGCCTCCGGAACTCTCGGCGGAGGAAACCGAGACTGCTTGTGCCGAAAAAAGGCAGAAAACAAAATTGATCAAAATCTCTCTTCGAAACAACTGTGTCCGCTCTGATATCCACGTGCTTTGCTTTTGAGCAAGTTGTGGAGGTGTTCGAACTACACGTCACCACCGGATGAACAAAATAACACGACCATACAAACACCGAGCAAAAACAAGCCCAGAACAAGACTAGACACCAAGAAACACCGACACTCTACAACGAACATGGAATACAAAAGCCGGGTACGCTTTGGGATGTTCGCTGCGCGCTCGCAACGCATACAATCTGCTCTAGCGTCTCTACATGGCATAAAAACGAAGCTACGTTTCGACGTTGTATCTATCCAAACCAAAATCTACCCTGAGATCGAAAACGGGGGATCCGTGAGCTGCCACCCTGCGTCTTCGATGTAGTGCAGAATGGTGTTCCAAGCCTTGCCGTACTGCCCCCGCAGGATGCCGATGTCAGGGTGCAGCTCGTGCTCGCACACTAAGAGCAGGTTGTCAAAGAAGAGCGCCGACATGTCGTCCTCCGGGGAGACCAGGTCGTCCTTCTGCGCGATCAATCTTTGCCGCAGGGCCTCGGCCCTCTCCTTCTCGTTGGTTGGGTTGCCGTCCAGGATGGTGCGGACGACGTCGTTGCACGCGATGTTCAACTGCTTGCTCCTCGCCGCCTCTTGTCGTGCTGCCGCCAAGCTTGCCTCCTGCGTTGGTTGTTCGCGGACCTGCTCGTTACTATCATCGGCCGTCGCCTGCACGTGACGTGAACAAACGATTGCGGTGGATGGTGTGTTCACTGGATGGCGTGACATGTATTCGGCGGTGCTCTCTGATGGAAGCCTTCATACGTCTGAAAAATGCGGTCTACGCAAACGGTAGACTCGTCTTGGGCACACTGCATGCACCTGCTGTGTGTTTCCGTTTCTTGTAGTTGGGTATCTTATTTCGTCTAGAGGACAGCGAGGAAGGGTGTGGGGGCCCGAAGACATGCTGTTGCCAGAGAGCTCCAACTCTTGTATCTAAAACAGCGAAGCATGTCTTATGCTTGCGAGCGCATCGAAAGCTTAGCACCGCCTTGTATGTTGTACTGCGAGTAAACAACAGTGTAATTTTCACGACGACGGCCACGTAAGCACCCCTGCAAAGCGGACACGGGAGAGGGATGCTAAACCGGCCCCCTGACCGGCTCAAACAACGAACCGGTCGCCCGTAGTCTAGTGGTACCTCGTTAACCGCTAGTGGCAGAGGTCGTGCGTTCGAATCCCCATGGGGCGAAACATGTACAAAATTTGCGGGTAAAAGCGAAATATAGCTGAAAAGTTCTCGTGTGTACCAAAGTTCGACGTTAGCACCGTTGACGAGGGAAAGGGACGGCTGGACCCTTCTCGCGATAAAAATGAAATTCAGCACGCACCGCAGCAGGAAGGTGGGGCATGAAAAGTAATCAAACGAAGAAAAAAAGCCCTGGGGTTTACCCTCTCCTGTGTGACCCTGGAAGATTGTAATTGTACGGAAAAAAAACACTGAAACGTGTGGTAAAATCGTGGACCCGGTTTAGCGGTCCAAAGTGTCACGAAATTTTATAACCGCTATTCAGGGCATCGCCGCTAGACCTCTGTAGCGGTCATTAACCGCTACACCAGGAGGCTCAATACCGGTCATGAACCGCTAAACCGGGAAAAAGCCCATTTTTGCCCTGCAAGAGCAGCGTCGAAAGCCCACCTTGATAGGGTCACGTGTCTCACTGCAGCAGCCATACTAAGGTGCAGATGAAGAAGCAGTGTAGCGAGCCATAGAAGGACAAAACGTGCACGTACATCAATTAGTGCATTTTCACTCGCCAAAGCACCAAGTTTATTCTCCCTTCTGGACTGTATGCCCCTCATCAAGACTGGAACATCGTTCGCGTCTCTGACGAAGTGGAGGTGATGAGACAAACTTGTGACAACGCAATGGCAACCAACCAGCACGTGCTTGAGCATCTCATTTCTGCCATGTGTCGCGTATCGACAATTCTTAACCCAACATAATCTCTCTGATATTTGCCTTACGCGCTGGTTGAGCGGCGCGCGCTGCGAGGAACGCCATTTTTGCCTTGCGAAAATAGTGTGCTGCTTCGCTTACGCCACACGACTCCGTGCTCTCCACGCTGGCCAATATCCGATGATAGCTCCGAGTATGAATGGTGGCGGCGCCATCACCCCCCTGCGCTTCGAACCACTTGCCGCGGTATCTAGCCCTAGCTCTAGGTCGTCGTCGGAGGGGTTAGGCCCCCGTCCATGTATATACATACGGACAATTTTCAACAAACTCGTCATTCGCGTCCTTATGCAAACCTTGGGCGATCTCTGTCTGTGCGCACTATTTCCGAGTGCGCTACCTTTTGGTCAAGAAGCTTCAAAACCTCGAGCTTCTAGCCAAAGTAGAGGCGGGTGTGGAGTTGTTGTGTAGCTGCAGCGCGAGTTGCTTCTTTCCGCGCGCCTGGTGCTAGAAAGCCACCTTCCACCTCTTGGCGCTTGGACGGATTTGAGACGCAAGGAGAACTCCGCGCCTTCTTGGTTGCACGCCGGATGCATCTCGTTGTCATCCGGATCCTCCACCTCCCCACACATGATGTGTATGCGGCCGCCACAGCAACGTTCACAATCGTGCGTGCCGCTTGGACTCGGTGCCGCATCTAGAAGCTTGCACACTTCTCCGTTCACGCGCCGCATGGTGTGTATCTTTATTATTGGCATGGACCGCGCTAACCGGCTGACCAATGAAAAGACGTCGTTACCAGTCTCAGTGCGGTTGAAAACACAAAACACTTCTCTATGCCATTAACTGGGACCCCGTGAGGGGGGGGCATGGGGGAGGCAAAAGCTATTCTCCAGATTAAGGACAGAAACGGTAGCAACAGAGGAAAACTGCTACCTTGCACTCGAGTTCGTTTTGGAGTACTTTCACCATCATCCGCCTTGCTTTCACCATCACTCTCATCGTCGTTCTTACAGCAATTTTTCGGCGATTCTTCCTCTAGCCCTGCGTCGTTTGGTGTGTGTGTGTCGCTGTGTCCTTTTTATGATGAGCATCGACCAGCTAACAGCCTGACCAATGTCGCTGTGCTTTGAGTATGTGCAAGCGAAGCGCGCACTAGGTCAAAAATTGAACCGATAGCCGCTATTGGTGTCTGAAAACATGTCCAATAACCGCTATTGAGGGCACGACCGGTTCAGCGGTTGTATAACCACTAAACCGAGGTGCAGCCGTGTCACGAGATTTTATGACCGCTATTCAGGGCATCCCGCTAAACAGGGAACCGCTAAACCGGACCCACGACTGTAACCGCTATTGAGGGAGCGACCGGTTCAGCGGTTGTATAACCGCTAAACCGGGGTGCAGCCGTGTCACGAGGTTTTATAA
The DNA here is from genome assembly GCA_902602495.3 of Ectocarpus sp. CCAP 1310/34. Classification (NCBI taxonomy): domain Eukaryota; class Phaeophyceae; order Ectocarpales; family Ectocarpaceae; genus Ectocarpus; species Ectocarpus sp. CCAP 1310/34. Next base: position 40,495 of record CACKRE030005147.1, read on the forward strand.
CCGCTATTCAGGGCATCCCGCTAAACAGGGAACTGCTAAAGCGGGCCCACGACTGCACTCTACATACGCTGAAAAGTGTAGTACATGTCTCACCACGAACAATGGGTGGACTGTCGCAATAATAAGTAGGACGAAAACACACACACGCGCACACACACAGTTTTTCAACCCTTGGCCAATTCGTGTGAGATCACCACTTCCACCACGCACGCTGCGTGCGTGGTGGAAGGTAATAGCAGCAGCAGCGGTAGACTGATGGACTGACGTGGAATCGCTTTGCACTGGAGCCTCCAGTCGCATCGGCGATGAGTGGTGTCATGAAACGAGATTGGCACTGCCATCACCCGCACCTGGACCTGCGCCACGATGCCCAACTGTGTCCCCTCTGCATCAGCGAAGGATCAACGAACCTGACGGCGAGGAATCTGGCTACACACCAAAAACGTCAGCATGAAGGTCGAGGAAAGGAGGTACTACTCAGTTTGTATAATCCTGGATCCTTACGCTCAAGCAGCCAAGCACCTGGTTACGCCGCATGTGGCACATGCGGCGAACTTTTCTCTCCACGCACCAAGTATTGTTGCGAATCAGGTACTACATCGTCTCCATCTCTCTCTGGGTCGTTGCAGTCATCGCAAGACGATGATGACGACAGGCGGCAACTCCTATCACCGTGGGACCTCAACGACGTCAGCAGTGCCCTGGATCAGGTTCGACAAGATACTTGATGAAAAGTCTTTTTTTTCAACAGTCAAACACGTCGATCCGCAACTGGCAAAAGCATTTTGCAAACACTTCCAACATGTCGTCATCCTCTTCGTGCAAGCATTTGGAGCTGTACACATGGATCAGCAGAAGTCAGATACCTCAGATCTGTCTCCTCTTGCAGCGGAAAGATATGAAGTAGCACGTGTTGAAAGACAACTCCAACTTGTCCGAGCAACAAAGTTGCTTCATCTTACCCCAGCATTGCATGGATCGACTGATGGAAGGATGAACAGGGTATCCCGATTTAACCGCTTTGCAAATGGTGATCTGAGTGAACCTATCGCCTGGCTCATGATGTACGAGAAGAATCGTCGACTACATTATTAAGCGGATAATGAAGACAATCGCCAAAGAAGAGCAACAAGACTTGCGCATGAAAGAGGGGGCATCACGAAAGCTGCCAGTGCCTTAATCACCTTCACCGCGCAACAACGACACGCTGGATCATCTTCGCAACCTACACCCTAACGAAGATCCTGACGGTATTGCTACTGCATGGGATTCCAGCATCAAAGCTGATGAACCATTCGAAATCAAAGTATCAAGCGGACGGTAAAGAAAGCCAACCCTCATAGTGCTCCGGGGCCTGATGGTCTTCGTTTTCCGTATCTCCAAGCTGGTGGAACGATTGATTTTTTTACTGAAACCTTGGCGGACTTCAGCTTTAAAGTAAACTACTACGGAGACGAGCTTCCGGATTTCTTTTGGAACCTCCACACCAGTGCCGACCTTCAGCGCTGGGAGAGAAAAAAAGGCCGACTGTAGTTGAGGGGTTTTGCGTCGCATCATCAGCGGCAGCTTCTGCCGCCCGTACACGGGAGGGATTGCTAACATCTTCGAAGCAGCAAATCAGTTCGGAGGTGGTGTTTCAGGAGGAGTTGAGATAGTGGCTTCCACAGCAGCCCTCAGCCACCAGCAAGGCAGCACCATTCTCTCCTTTGATGGGAAAAATTCTTACAACAGCATGCGGAGATCTTCCATCTTGCCAGCAGTGGCCTCTCTTACGCCACACTTGGTGAAGTACTTCGGGAACATCTACGCTCGAACCAAGGCGAAACTTCTGTTCAAAATGGAAGATGGTTCGATCGAGGTTGTTCTTTCACAGCGCGGAGTTCAACAAGGCTGCAATTTGGGAGGGTTTGGCTTCTGAGTAGGACTCCTTGATATAGAGTCAACAACAAGCCACCAGTGCCAGGAGACGAACTCATCGGATACGTCGACGACCTCCAAGCACATCTTCCACCAGGTTTGGCTAGGAACATGCAGGCCATATCCGCTGTAACGAATCGGATTCAGGAACGTCTCTACCAAAAAAGGATTGAGCTCAGTCTCCCGAGATCCAAAGTGCTTTTCCCGGAAGGTCTTTGCATGTCCTCTTTGACAAACGACGAACAGCAACAATTGACGAAAATTGGTCTGTCAGTTGCTGAAGGTGGCATGCCAGTTGTCGGGATCCCAGTAGGAACAGAGGAGTTCCAGAGGAATTTCGTTTCCAAAATCGCCCGTGGTGACCCGGCGGAATTGATACTCCGCCTAGCAACGCTTGACGACCCTCAAGCCAGCTATCAACTNAAGTAGGGACAGAAGAGTTCCAGAGGAATATCGTTTCCAACTTAGCCCGTGGTGACCCGGCGGAATCGATTCTCCACCTAGTAACGCTTGACGACGCTCGAGCTAGCTATCAACTGCTGCGTTTATCTGGTGTGCCGCGTTTGTTCCATCTGCTGAGGCCGATTGCACCGTCGATCACCAACTCTGCCGCAAAAGTACATGACAACATGACGATGTGGGCAATGAGTAAGATCGTCCTTGGCAAGATGGTTGACAGCATGAGAATACCAACGGACAAAGAAGTACGCGCAGACCCGACGAAGAGCGAGGAGGTAGATTTCTTCAAAGGACAGCTCGGGCACAGGTGCACCTACCCATGCGTGAAGGAGGACTAGAGCAATATTCTCATTCGAGTATCGGCTTTGTGGCAGGGCAAGAGCTGGTGTTCTCCAAGTCAGTGCACGCAGCAACAGGATACACAGTTGAGCAATGTCTACCCTGGCTTGCCCAGCTACCGACAGGATTGGCTCTGATTGACTCACTCAAGAAGCTAGAGGAGATCATCACCAAAGACAAGCTTGAAAAAGCTGTTGGGCAGTCATGGGCTAAACTTGCCAAGGGTGATGAGTTAACCCCCGCCCTCATAGGAGTTTACCTGTTGGAAACAGGGAAGGCGGGAAAACCCAGTGAAGATGGAAACCCTGACGTAGAACATCAACCACAGTCCACCTACAGCCGAAATGAATTTGATCAACACTACCAAGTCTTTGGAGCCGAAGCTCTCCTTTCGAAACCTCTTCATGCAGCAGTGCGTCACATGGTGGAGACAGACTTGCAGAAAGTAGTAGGCGAGGAAACGCCAAAGAAGAGGGCGTTGATCCGCTTGGAGGAAGCGAAAGGCAAGGGAGTTTTGTCGTGGTTGACAACGCAAGGGTTGTCAGCAGATGAAAGAATGCTGCCTGATCT
>CACKRE030005147.1:44415-69296 GCA_902602495.3 Ectocarpus sp. CCAP 1310/34
CGTTTTATGTTTTCAACCGCACTAAGATTGACGTCTTTTCATTGGTCAGCCGGTTAGNCTGCTGCTGTTTCTGTCGTTGATCCGAAGGATAGTTCAGCCTCCCCCATGCTGCCCCCTCACGGAGTCCCAGTTCATGGCAGATAGAAGCGTTTTATGTTTTCAACCGCACTAAGATTGACGTCTTTTCATTGGTCAGCCGGTTAGCGCGGTGGATGCTAATGATAAACACACACCACGAGAGCAGTTAGTTGCGGCTGGCTGGCACCGTCGGCCACAGCTACATGTACCCAGGGGCCTATTTCCGAATTTCATTTTTTTTCTCATGCTGCTTCCAGAACCAGAGCAGTTTCTGCCCCAACTCTAGGGCGACTACTTGTAAGTGATCTACAGCAGTCAGCTGTCCTTGACCGTTGAACGACGACCGGTAGGCACCACACCGGATGCCTTAATATAAACGACATGAGAAACATGTGTGCATGTCATGTGTGGCAAAGCACGATACCCATGTTCCGCTCTCTCCGGTCTTGTGCATAACACGGGTCAAGGAGAGGCCCAAACATTGCACCACCCACCTGCAGCACGATGACGTTTACTGCTGCTGGCCGCTCTCCTAGCCAGCTTCCTCCTTCGCACCGATCTAAACGACGGCTGCTGCTTGCAGGCGGCCGACCTGCTGCTCTTCGATGGGCTGATAACGGAGACGACTTCGCTGGTACCACGATGAAACCGGAGCAAAAAGATGAGAGAAACATACACGCAGCCAACACGGCTGCCATTCGTGTGGTTAGGGGTACCATCGTTCGTGCGTATACGACGTAGATGCGAAGCGGAGCTTGCGAAGCCACAGCACGCCGCACACCCAAGGAACACCAACCGGAACGAATCTGGGGGCACGCGACAAGGTATTCCTAGGGGTACGTTTAGATAAAATACGAATCGCGTGGCCTCTCCGCCAGCTCGACCGCTGCAGCAGCAGCAGACCAGAGACAGAGCGGATTGCCTGTGCTGCACCCATATCTTGTTGATCGACCCCTGAAGTAAAGCTGAACCGGGACGGTATTGGTGGATCATGGCGAAGCATCACCCCGATCTGGTCATGTGCCGGAAGCAACCTGGCATCGGTGAGTCGATCCACGAGCGATTTCTGCGTCTTCGTCTCCCTCTGTTATTGCGTCGTCGTGAGGGTGATTCGTGCTTGGGGAGAAGGGAGACCCGCGCAACATTAGCTTATGGGCTTATGAAATATCCTTGAAGCCCCTCCATCGCATGCTCCCTAAGCCTTTCCTGTTATTTTGTTTGCATATTTTTTTAGTGAAGAGTGAAGAGCAGCATTGGCGGGCGTATCTCGGTCTTTTCCGCCCAGAAGAAGGCTGCACAGCTACATCTGTACAGAGGGTGTCTACAGACTAACCCATGATGTGGGTGTCATGCGGATTTCCGCCTCAAGTTACCTGTTGATTGGCCTACCGCGGTTGAAAGCCGGTTCGTTTATTTAGGCGACCACGGCAGTGCTTGTGTCCCGTCACTAAGGGCAGCCGATGCACCCACAAAAAAATAAAAAAACGACGCTGTACTGCTGTATTATAGCCAGACATCCAACCACCGCCCGGTCGTCCGCCTCCGGATTTCGTCATCTCATCATCCTGCAGTAAACTTGGGGTGAATCCTCAAGTTTCCTGGGTACAGTAGTCTGCTGACGTCCCTGTTTGTAGTGTGTTCCTCCTCCATATTTATATGTTATACCCTCACCCTCCATATTCCGCCCTTGCTTGTGCCTTTTCCGTCCCTTGCCCCCCCTCCTCGGCACCTGTTGTCTCCCGTTCCTCGACCTTGGTAATAAATACTCCTCGAATCGTCGAATGGAATCGGATCGGTCTGCGCCACCACGCTGCAATCATCCTGGCAGCCATCGGCCGGCTGTGCGAGAAATGTACGAGACAGGATCAAGCCAGAGTTTGTTTTTTGACGGCGTGTTCTCACGGGTGGTGTCATTCATATGTATGCATGTTGTAGCGTTCGATAAGCCTCAGCGATGCTTTCCTGCACCTGCACCAGCTCTCGCTTGATTGTGACGTCAGGTACTGCGATAGCAGCTGCCTCGCTCTGTTGCGGCCGACAAACGGGCGCATCCAGACTGCTGTACATAAAGAGCAACCTGACCTTGTTTGTCGTTATATTTGATGAGATAATAGATGATGTCGTTGTGCGCGATCTCGACTCTACCTGATCCGTCTTCTGGGGACACGGGTGTTGGATAGAAGTGCTATGCAAATTGCCGTGTTTTGGCCGGCCGTTACCACCACCACCGCTTGTGGTTCATCTTTGTGAAGGATACCCTAGGCCAGCGAAAACCCAACGTTTCGCTCCGTGCCGGCATGCAAGGTCTACGGCCTACGGACTACGGCATGCTTTGACGCAAGTAAAGCTCCCCTACCACCACCACCACTACCACCACTATCGTACCCGCTCACGCCCGCTACAACAATGCTTTTATGCGACTGACATGTCAGGCGATGGCAAGTGCATCTTGTGCGACGCTCACCTCCCCTTGCTCGTTGCTCCCCAATCATATCTGACTTGTGTGACTGCGACTGCGACTGACGTTCCAGGCGATGGGAAGTGCGTGGTGTGCGACTCTTACGTGCGGCCCTGCACGCTAGTCCGCATCTGCGACGAGTGCAACTACGGCTCCTTCGAGGTGGGTAACTGTAGTGTATGTGCGGCGCATCACACGCTGTAATAACGAAAAACACCAGGACCGTAGCAGCTTGGTTCACGGACATTGCCTTAAAAGCAGCCTTCGGTTAACCTCGCGTGACATGTTCATTTTGGATAGATCTGTACTCCAGCTTTCTTGCGTCAACCTTCGCTGCCTGCTCCCATGGTATTCTATGTCGTCGCTCGATATTTGTCGAGACAGATTTGTGCCGTTACCAGTCGCTTATCGAACTCTTCTTGTTTCCCCTTTTCTCTCAGGGACGGTGCACGATCTGCGGCGGGCCCGGCATCTCGGACGCCTACTACTGCCGCGAGTGCACCCAGCAGGAGAAGGATCGAGACGGGTGCCCCAAGATCGTTAACCTGGGCAGCTCCAAGACCGATCTCTTCTACGAGAGAAAGAAGTACGGCTTCAAGAAGAGATGATGCTGGTGGCCTGCGCCGCGACGACGTGGTGGACCAGATGGGTCAATCAGATCAGTCGTTGGGGGCGCCGGCCGGGGAGAATGAGGAAGGGACGAGACTACATGTTCATTCTGGCACCGGGGCGCTTGTGTGTTGCCCCGGTACTGCCGAGTGTTACAGGATGGAAAGAGGGCATCAAGTGCTTCACGGGAAGATGCGTGTTTTGTATTGCATGGCATAGTTGCAAGCAGCGGTGGTAGATGGAGAGGGTAATACGCCGCTTGTTTTTCTTCTAGCTTTAGTGTTTCGTAGACATGCGGGACTTAATACATGACAGAAGGAAAAATGAGCAGAAAGCAAAAAAGGGGAAAAACAACCGAGCATCAGTTTGTTTCCTCGTTGTACCTGGGTAGGAGGAGGGTGGGTGGGTCGGACTTAAGGGGAAAGGGATTTGTAGATGGAAGTGCATGCGTGTGCGTTGCTCTAAGGCAACAAGCGAATAGGAAGCCCGCAGCTACTTCAGATTTGCCAGCGACGAGTGGAACTCTGCGGTTGGTTGCATTCCCCGAAAACAATGCGATTGTCCAAGGGCTGCAGCAGGCTGTGTTCCCTTGTCGGGAGGACCGCCTCGTGCGCACCAATGCACCTTGTTATCGGTCACGTAGGACAGTTTTTTGCTCGGTGTGAGAGCCTGTGACTTGCCAACACACTACACAAGAAGAGATGGCACGATGAAATATCAAGCATGGATTTCGCGAATCGAGAGAGATGCGTGTTTCGGTTGAAACATGGAGACTGATTCAAATGCAAGCCGTGAAAAGTGGTCGAGTTCGACTTGGGCGTGGGTCGTATTGTCACACGACCCGGTAGTGGGTAGTGGCTACTACTCCCCAGGTGCTACTCCGCACGTGTGTTCCGTGGGCAATCTCTCTGTGCAGATGCCTTGTGTCATGGTGGGTTTGGTTTTCGACGAGGAACAATTTCCGTCCTTCTCTTTCCCACGACTCAAAGCAGCATATTTTTTACGAGTGATTGCTGATAGCCCACACCCTTTGTTTGCTGTTGCGAAGGTGGCAACTACTGCTCTGCCGTTGTTGGGTTGATTACTGTGTGCAGTGTGGTGGTCTGGTCCTCGCCGACTGGTTCCTCTTGGGTGTGTCATGTCATGTCCTGTCACACCCTATCGTGTCATATCATGTCATGTCCTTTCACGTCATGCCTGTCACACGACTCTCGCTCAAAATATTATTCCACAACACCATTGCACATTTCCACTACACGACGCCATGTGTGCCTTACAATCAAGCAATGCGCCTGCACACTATGTGCGAAGTTGAACGTGGATACAGGATGGTAGTTCGAAGAGTGGGTCGTTTCACTGTGACCTCGAAATGAACCTTGTGGACACGTGAATTCCAATCTCGGCGGAGTCACACGGCATTGGACTTTGTTCTCGCATAGTGCCCAACCAAATTACGTGTGCACACAGTCGACGAGGGAACGGAACGGCTAAGTCCCTCTCGCGATGAACACTCCAGGCAAGCATCGCAAAAAGGATGTAGTAGAAAATAACACAAAATGCCCTCCTGTGTGGTCTTCCTCCTGTCGCCCCGGCTGGCGTGCCCACTACCCATGCAGAAAGGCGCAGAATGGACATCCGATCCACAGTCCACGGGATGGCACATACAAAGATTGGAGTTGAACGCCATTTGTAGAACACGCCCGAATCCGCGTACGCTTGGATGATCGTGGTCGCACAAAAAAAATATTGTGCAAACCCCAACTCATCATGATCTAAATTTAAAACATAACGGAGGGGCAAAGGCTCCGCCAAAACCTATGCCCCGGAACCAATTATCTGAAAACAGACGGGGCGGCAGGCTAGCCCCGTGGGATTGTGTACATACATATCTAGGCGTATTCTACACGTTCAAGTCGTCATCTCGGCCCGCTACTGGGGTACGGTCGTCTCGAAAACAGCCCAGCTGCTTCCAGACTCTTTCTCACAGAGCAACAGCAAAACAATACGTGGTACACCCACCCGCACATTTGTGGATGATGCCCGGGTGACGTTTACGTCGATTGGTTTCGAGAAGGAGGGAGGGAGGGAGGGCCACGGGGAGGGGAGGGGCATGCACTGAAGGTCAGAGATAGATAAGAACAAGGGCAAAGTACACGCCGAAAAACGACCGTTAAATTTGCGTGATCTCCGTGGCAAGAACCGGCTGACTGGTACGTCGTTGGTGCTGTTGGTACTGATGGAGACCGGTCCAGACCAGACCAGACCAGACCAGACCAAATACAACTATTGGACCTGTCAGTTGTGTCGTTTCGTGCATAAGACGCCGGTTCGGATGGTTGGGCTCCAAACGAAGCTCTTCCAATGACCACACCTCGCATTGCCCTTCGTGTTGAGGCCGGATGCGCATCAATACATACGTACGCATACCACAAGACACTCTTTGCTTTCCTCTCGCTGTAGAATCGCCCGGTGCCACCAAGCTTGACACTTCAAAAACTTTCGTTCTTGTAGGTGGGGTTTTATTCTCCCTTACCGAGGGGATGCTTGTCCCTTGCCGTCCGAGGGTGGGCGTGGACGGTCTTCTTGGGGTGCTGGTGCTGCTGCTGCCGCTACACTTGTTTTGGGGTCGCGAGCTAGAACCAGGTCTCGGAGAGGAGCGCGGCGTGAAGGGTAGATGTGTAGAGCCTGCGATGAGGGGGTGGGTCAAGGTTTGTTTTGACGAGTTGATTCGCGGAGAAAAATAGCGCTTCCGGCTGTTAGCCCTCGACAAGCGTCTGTGTTGTCAAAAACAAACTTCATTGGCTCGCTCAATGGAATGACGAAAAAACAGGTAGACTGAGGTGCCAAGTGTGGTTCTTGGATGTTGAAACACGCCGGCTCCTTCCGTTCCCAGCAGACTCCAAACTGGGGCCGGAACGGGACCTACAAATCCAGCTATTCCAACATGTTGAAATCTTGATGCAAGGGTGCAAGGGTGCAAGAGGCAAGCAAGAGTAGGCAGCACGTGCTACCGCCAAGCAACGTACGAAAGGGCCTCACGGAATGATAATGTATCTGTCTCACAAAGCTCATGCTTATCAAGAGGTCAAAACTCCGATTTAAGAGCGCGACTCACGTAGCTTAGGCGACGGAGAGCTTGCGCGCAGAGAAGGCGTCGGGGTCCCTGCTCGTACACTACGATCCATGGGCCATAATGTTAATAGCCCTTGCCTTTTCGCCGCCTGTGGGCAACAACAAGGAGGTGTAGGAGGTTAGTCACCAGGAATTACGGCTTTATGGGGCGGTTCGACCGGTCGATGTATGGCAGACGTGGGTTTTTTTTGTGTCGGGCTATTTGGCGCTGTTGCTTTTGGCGCTGATTTCCTCGTCAGTCCAATCAAAGAGGAAGGGGACATCGTCCGGTAGCTACAATAGCTGTGTCCGCTTGATTGATGTTGTTCTGCCCCGCCGGTCGGCTTGCGTGTGAGGGAATCTGCTTTCCCATGATCACCGACGCCCTGACCTATCGAGCCGTGAGTGCCGTCAACGCAAGTAGGTGCCGTCGTGACGGGGCCACCAAAGTACAACACAAACAACAACCTCGGCGAGGACGACAGCAACAACACCCGTCGGTTGTAGAACAAATAATGGCTACGACGTATCGATGCGCACATTCTATTTGTTTCAGAAACCATACATGACAGCTATCCGCGCAATGCCCCGGGTACACTTCCCCGGAAGCGCACACCCCTAATCATAACCCTCACCCTACCCTTATACCTTATCCCGAACCAACCCCTCAACGAAAACCAATTTTACCAGATCAAGAAATCTGAATCTTCCCTACCGGCGTAGCACTCCACGAAGATGGCCGCTTCAACGATCCCGGCCGGGCAGCCAACAACGGTGACCGGGGCGCCGGGCTAGACACCTGCCGCCTTGACACTGACCCTGCCGACGAGAGACGCGACGAGCCCGGCCTGCTCGTGTCTTGTCGCGCGCTACGAGGAGGCGTGCTGGAGAAGAGGCCCTTGTCTGTGCCACCGCCGCCGCCAGTAGAACCCCCCGTGGCGGGCCGCTTCTCGAAAAGGGAGTCGGAAGCATGGAAGCACGTTGTTGTTGTTGTTGTTGTGGTTGATGTCGGGGGATGAGAAAGAAAGATAGGTGCCGATCACGTGCGATTGGACGAACCGTGTTCGTTTATGATTACAGTATACACGAGGATGGAGTGCTGGGAGTCTGCCGGCCGAAACTCTGGCAAGGAATAATGATCGCATGCCTGTAAACTGTGTGCAACTAGAGACAACAGCTTCGCGATGTGACATGGGCTGCGGCCACTGCCAGTGCGATGCTGTCGAGCTTTTTAAGTGTCAACACGAAAACATTAACTCGTCGACGCTAACATACGTACAAAACGAAGCACCTTTTTTCAACCAAAAACGCACTCTCGAAGGAGTTCGCAGTGACACTCCGCCTTCACGCCTCGATCGTTTGTCGCAACAGACCTGTGGCCTCATCTGCTGCTGCTGCTGCTGCTGCTGCTTCTCCTGCTGTGCTAGCGGTGAGGAAGCTTGTCGCCCGCCTCGAGGAGCCAGGACTCCCCGCTCCCTCCCGGACGAGTTCTCCGCCATTACCGAAACCGTGCCACCGCCGCTGCCGTCGCCGTTCTGCCAGGCCGGTCGGAGCGGGCGGCCTAGCTTTTCCGGCCTATGTGCCGCCGCCTCAGTCGGTACTTCTCTTCGTTGCTGTTGCTGCTGCTGCTGCTGCTGCTGCTGCTTCTGCTCAGAAACACCCTGCACTCGGCCAGGCGACGCGTTCGGCGCCGCCATCGGCACTTGTCTCGGCGTGTCCGGTTTCCTACCACTCGCTTGGCCGCCTAGCCGAAGAGGGCGCCCTGGTACCGAAAACGGCAATGGCATCAAATAGGCTCCGGCGCCGGCCACCGCTGGCGACGCGGATCGAAGAGGCTCATGTTGCTGCTGCTGCTGCGGCTGAGACTGACTGCTTCGGTCCAGCGAGGCACGACCGCGAGCCGCCGCGGCGTCGGCGTTGTTTGCTGAGCCGGACGATCGCGGAGGTCCCTGGCCAGTTGGTGCTATTTCCCTCGCGGGGACTGCATGTTCCTGGCGGAAGTTTTCTCTTCGCCTACCGCTACCACCGCCCCCCCCGGTACCGTTACCTGCGGATCGATCCTCGGAGCGGCTGTTGGGTGCAGGCCGCCTTTTCGCCGGCGTCCCCGCTGCTGGTCTGTTCTCTTCCCTGGCCCAGCCGAACCTTTGCCTGAGGTTCCCGATGGGCGAGCTGCCGTCACCACTGACTCTTCTCCCCTGCCCACCCTGGTGACCGCTGGCTAACACCTCGGCGGCCTCCGCTCTCTGGCGCCACCTGAGAGCCTCTCCTTCAGCCGCTTCACGCCGCCCGACCTCTTCCGAGTGGACAAGCCGTAGTTCGTGCAGGGCCTTGTTCGCCTGTTAGTTAAAGTTCGGGATACACACGCTGCTTTCTACCGTTGCATAGCAACTACAACAGTCGCCTGTATCTTGTCGGCTACAGCTAGTGCCTCGATGGAGTGGAACGCAAACTTTGTTTCGTAACAGGTACAGCAGTAGGGTAAAGGATAATCGGTTGAAAAAAGTTCAAGTGCGTAGAGTCGGCAGACACGACCGGACGATAGCAACGCCGTGCGACCGGTTTCTTTCTGTCGTATCGGTTATGAAGGACCAAAGGCCCCTCGAGGGACCCCACGCGCACCCACGACCAATTCCACCGCTCACAGGGCAGTAGCGAGTGTGAACAAACTCCATAGATAACATCGCCATAACTAGTTTCTGCGGTGATTGTGGCGAGTAGCTTCGCAGGGGGTCCTACCCACGCCAGTCGTCTCATCATGCACGCGCAACCATTGGTGCACCCATCCTCCCTTCCCCTAGACACGAACGGGGTTACGTAGAGAGGCAAAGCCGGTGCAAATCACCCTTTCCTTCCTCGCATTCATGCGTGTGCGTGCTCTTCATAAATAACACCTAGTAATATACATCGGAAGCCTGTTCAGATAGTACGTAGACGCATGGAGCGTACTTAAGAATCCCAGCACCTGGTTCGCGGCAGAGCGGAAGTGGTCAAGCTGAAACATTACCACATCGTTTGCCGCCTTCAACCGTGTCGACGGGTCCTGGACGCGTGAGGGGGGTACAGGAGGGGGCAAGGGGCAAGGGGGGACAAGAAGATGCCATGCCGCCTGTTTCAAGCTTTGTGCGGCAGAAGGGAGAGAGAGGTACGGCGTGCGTGTAAGGCACTGAAACGGTGCTAGGGGAGTAATCTAGCTCATACACCTACTGCATGTGGATATTAACTGGAGGAGTGAAGGATAGCTACCCATGACCGGGAACAGATAGATAGATGCTGTTGGTGGTTTGGGGATAGACAAATATATAGAAGTGCTTTGTTTAGTGTGCCGCATCGGGTGGCGATTTGTACTGCAAAGACTACAGCAAGGGTTCTTGGGGTAGATTCATGTCTACATAGATCGTAGCCTAGACTAACCAACGATAAGTACGACTTGTTCTCCAATATTTATTGCGTCCCTCCAAAACAATGAAAACAGAAAAGGAATTTCTTTGTTTACCATCCTAATGTGAAGACAACAACCGGTCGCCGACAGACCTACGGCAGCAAAGGCCGTTATATGCTACCACCATCGATGCTCCTTTGAAAAATGATAACTCCGTTCGTATGTGTAGTACCTGCAGGTAGTCCCGCACCTCCGCGGGGGGGTTATCCAACACCGCAGCGCGTGCATTGAGGCCACAGTGCGGGCAGGTGGATGGTTGGTTCCTTCGACAGCACCCTGTGGAATGTTCCATGTTGCATGGAGGATAGAGAGAGAGAACGAGAGAGAGAGAGAGAGGAGGAAATCACGAGGAACGCAGGCAGGCCTCGTTACGTACCAATAGCACAATAGTTCCACTTGAAGCACATTTTTACGTGCTTGTACTGCTGTAGACAATGTTCCGAGGATCATCACGGGTACAAACCATGCGGTGCTGCTTCGGCGGTACCGTCGTTATCGTCGTCGTCATAGACTGGAGTCTCGCCGATTTTTGGAAACGTTTGCCGGCTGAGGGGAGAGAGTGCTTCACCATCAGGGAGGGCAGGGAGGGGGGGCGAGAGACAGAGAGAGCCAGCGACGATCTTTTTCAAAATTTGAAATGTTGTGTGTGCGGTCCTTTACTTGTACTGCTGTGGAGTACCACAGGCGTGCGCAGGCAAGAGGAAACGCGCACACAAGTCAAACATGCCTATATTTACACAACCGAAGAGAAGGCAGGACTCACCGTGGCAGAAAAAGTGCCCACAGGACAACAAGAAGCCATTGGTACCGCTGGCGATCTGCGTAAGACAGCCATTGCAGATCGGGTTGAACATGCCGCAGGTCAGGTCCTTCTTTACAGTCAGGATAATGTCGCGATCGGCGATGTGATGAAGCCTCTGCGTCGATGTGCAATTGACTAACACCAGCCTCAACGATCAACCCCAAGGATTGCCTCTCCAGGCATGTATATATGAGCTTACTTCAGTACCAGACCGCCTACACAATAGCCTACTGTAGGCAGTAGGTCAGTTCCCGGTGCCCATGGTGCTGCTCGGTGGAGTGTTAGGTTTGGGCGGCCCCGCGGATCAGATGCATTCGTTTCTTCCCACCCCGCCCGCCATCGTGTTGCTCGGAATTTATTTGAACATTCGAAAATTGCCTTGTTGGTTCAAATCACATTCAAATGAAATACCAAGGAGGAGATCGCACATATCTCGCGTGTGAACGGAGGCAAGGGCACTCCACGTGAGGCAGATTGGAGAGATATCGCCCAACTCTTCCAATGGTGTTTATCTAGATCAAAAAACGATATTTTAGCGGACAAAGTGTTGGTCGAGCACCGATTCTTCCTCTCTCTACAATGCACACACACACGAAAAGGAGAACTTACCTCCTCCGGGGTGATTTTCCTTACCAGAGACGTCTTCGTGTTGCTGCGTGCTAACCATGTCAGTGCTTGGGTGGTAGCAGTGTAAGCTTTCCTGTTTTGTGAACACAGGGTTTTGTTTGCCGAGTGCGCATGAGTGCGCGTGCCCCCCGAATTTCTTCAAGCCTTGCCAAGCCGGTAGTTTTTTTCGTGACTAAAACGATCGACTGCCACTTTCTAGCAAATACTTCGTAGATGATGTTTGCTAGAGAGGTAATTAATTTCCTTCCGCGTCTTCCCGTGGTCGCATGCATATGTTCATTGCAAGAAATGATGCATCATGCAAGGCTGAGGGAAAAGACTGCACGGCACCGCCAGACAAGCTGACCGAGCACCGAAGAACGGCTCTGGTGAACGTACTCGGTCGGTTGTTGCTTGGATGAGGCGTTTTGGGCACACCAAAACACCCGTATAATACGTAGATAGCAGCAGCCTCAGTGTTGTCGCGAGGGAATTACACCGGTGGTGTGGCTCTTCAGCGCATTTTGCAGGAAAAACGACCAACACTTCTACCCTCGCCTCCCTTCGTCTTGCCTGCTCAACTTTATCTTCTTATCTTTCTGCCTTTTCCCACCCGTCGCCCAATTGCGCCTGTCTTCTACTATCCCCCCCGCTCTCCGTCCGATTTCCTGTCCTATCCCCCGCTTTGCCCGTTTGCTTCATTCAGTTCTGAGAGCATCATCGCGATCCGCAGTCATACGACACTGCCGGAGAGCAGTCGTGAGCATTGGTCGCACATCTACCCTTGGTTCAACCGCTTCGGTAACTTTACCCATTTTCGTGGCCTTGCCTCGTCCCGTGAGTCTCTCGCCCAAGAACACGGAGAATCTCGAGCAAAAAATATACGTGTTGCTATGACGTCATGTCTTACCACCATATCGTGGAATCTACTCCCACCCCAATTGCACAGGCATCGACTCGGACTATTGTCGTAGATCGCCCTTTAGTGTGTGCCTCCGACCCTCACTCCTTCCTCCCTACGTACTACGTGTACACAGCGCCGTTCTTCCTTCTTGCATATATCGCATTCACGCGATCAACGTTTCCGGATATCAAGAGACGACTCCTTCGCCAAAGCCCCGCCCACTCCCCCCGCTGCCGACGCTCAGCATTATCCTCTCGTTCCTTCCCGCGCGTTCACGATCGCAAAAACAAAAAAACTCCAAAATTGAGCCCATAACACATCAGGCAAGTTCTTATCAGCCATCAAATCAGTGTGTCGCGTGGTCGTCCCAAGACTCGACAACATGTTTCTTTCCTAAAAGTCGAGTCTTTTCAGAGAAAACATCCCCGCACAACAACTTCAACGGTACAAGTCATCAGAGGTAGTGAGTAGCCGTGAGTGGGCAATTCCGAACAACAGATGGCGGCATCAATCTGAACAGAACATGCCACCAATCAGATTGATCGACTACGCTGCCCGTGTCCAAACCATCAAATCAAACAGATTTCAACAGCTGGCTGGCCAACAGGCACGTTCACCTTTGTCCAAGAACCAACACCACGGATGAAGTTCAAATAGATGCATCAATTATTGTCACAACGCCCCCAACACGACTCTTTGAGACCCAGCAAAATGAGGCCAGAAACCCGTTCGGTGCTACCCTACTGTGCCACCCTTTATCCCGCCCCATGCCACCCGATCCCCTTCTTAGTGCTACCCGCAGCGACATTCACAGCAGTCACAAGAGAGTAGCAGACGCAACCACCCCCTAGCATACCATGTTGCCAAGCCCAGTTTCTTGACACCACTGCAGCACTCGTCGGAATCATTCGACCGTCGAACCAAAACAGCGCCTGGCGTGCCGCAGGTCGTCTCGCCCAGTCACTACAGCCAGCATCGCCACGACAGGTGCGACTGAAGCAAGCGGTGCTCGCCTTCCAACTGATTCCGCGCGAACGGATGTGATTGGATACTCGTCGTCCGCCGAACTACAGTAGGCAGGTCATCCAACCAACCTTACCGCCAATACAAATGATGGGCCACGTCTCATCGTTAAATCGAGTTCCTCATCGGCTCGCCAGATCAACCACCGAACAGACCCGTCCGAAGGAACCGAACATCAACCAAGACTATCCAAAGGTCATCGCATGGCAACAGTAACACCACCGAGCCGGCCTACCATCGACAGGACAGTCAGGTCATGGAATGAAACATAGAATGAATGGACCCAACAATCCGGGCCTACAATCAATCCTATCATGACACTCCATGCCGAACTCAACCGTGATGGTACCCGGTAACCCGCCTAACCCATACCCAAACGATCGTATCCAAAGGATCATATCCAAAGGATTGATGTCAATTAATGGGGACTGATGCTGTCTCCGAAACGCTTGGCGCCGGATCGACTTTCCAGCCGTATCACACCAATCGGTACACGTGGTAGATCATTCAAACAATATCATCCTATGGTATCCTATAGGCCTACCACATGCCACCGATATCGAAATCTCAGCAAAAATACCAATCCAACAGACGTACTTCTACTATGCAGACAGCAAGAGTAGTAGTGCCTCTCCCATGACTTGGGCTTGCTCTGCCGGTGCTTTCATCTCGGACGACAATCAACATCGGCTATTAGCTATTCTTCTACCTTGCATCATTCATCAGATTCGATCCGATCCGATCCGATCCGATCGACCCACACCACGTCATGAAGCCATCAACAAACGGAGACTCAATCCAAGCATGCACTATTCTACCACCACTGGTCAGTCCACCTCCATAGTTTCCACTTGGACGGATGGCGTTTTCGTCTCGAAGGCTTCTACGGGCATGGCGTCGAAGTCCGGGGGGAGGTCATCGTCCCCCATACAGCCGACACCGTTAGAGACGGGCATGGGTGCTGGGCCATCATCTGCTTCTCCAACAATCACGAATCCGTGTGCTCCACCCTGAACGACAGACGCCGTCAAAGGACATAACATATGCACACACAAAGAGAGAGAGACAGGTGAGAGGGATCTTATCACAGCAGAAACCATTCCACAAGGTTGTGCTTGTCGTCTTCACATCAAACATCCTTCCGGTCTCTCCTCACTACACTACCTGCTATTATCCGTGATGGTCCAACTGACCCGCCGTCCGCGGTCACTGGCCAACTATTGAAAAAAGTTACGCAGAAAAAAATCGAACAACCAAACCACGCGTGCCAGGTTCATTGCTCGTAATTTAACACAACAAACACGAGTCAACTTTGGATTATCAAAGCAAATGGTCTTATAATTGGTACAACAACGATAGTGAATTCGCGTTTCGCGTACTGTGTGCATCCATCGGGGGATACGGGAGCACGCAATGCGGGTGAGGCAACGTTGAAAATTGAAGCAGAAAAAACACCAATACGCGACGATTTGCAGCGTTTACGTCTCAACGAAATGGTTTTCTTTCCACGCACAGCGACAGCGACGAGAAAACAACGTGCAAGACAGTGCTGAATAAAAAAAAAGCCGTTTGGATACATTACTCAACGCGAATCTATTCCAAGCGGAATCTATCTAAGCTGGTACATCTTCCGTAGCCTTGTTGTATGTTGTATAGCTAAACAACACACGAGACATCCACGCTATATATATATATATATATTTTTTTTACCTCTGTTTTTTTTTTGGCGGTAACCAGAATGGTGATCGAGTAGATCATGTTGTGCGGGGTCGAGAACTGTCACTCCGCGCAAGGGCGATGATCGCACCACGTTGTGTTAAAATGGTCAAGCACTCTCGAGGCAATTACACAGTGCTTACAACTGTCTCAGGAAGTGAAAGCAAGTCATACGCAGCTGTCATCCGTACGCAAGGAAGCAAGCACGAGATGCCGAACACCCTTAGCAGGATGCAGCGCACCCTTCATGCGACTCGCCGAATATCTCACGGCGCTTCGCGCTTGGTGATGTGATAGCCTGGTCCGGTGAGAACCCGGCGTGCTCCGTCGCGGCATTGTAGGGATGCGAGGTCAATGGTCTAACGACTACGGCATGCACGACTATGAGTACACCAAACCAAAAAACTGAAACCACACCCACCCTCCTCAAAACATTCCTCAGTACTTCACACCTGTTCTGCCCCCGGTTGCACCTCAGCCGGCGTAGGATGCTTCTTCTCCGGCCCCTTCGTGGCGGGGGGTGCTTCTACGCTTGGTTTCCCGAACACTCCCATCTGGAAGGAAACAGCAAGCACGAGGCAAGGTGGAAAGACAAGCAAGGTTAAGTACGCTCATCGCATTCTCTAGCATGCAAGAATCGGGCCACCACGACATGCAGCTGTACAGTACATATGATAGGCGGCAGAACCCGTAAAGAAAAACAAGGGGGCTGGAAAAAGGGAAAAAAAACATGCACTCGAGTGACCAAATGTGAATGTTAGGAAACATAAATACAAACATAGCAAGAGTACCCATTCGAGATAACACCTGTGAATGTCTAACCGACGGGCTGGACACCATGTTATTGTTGTCCACAATTAAGACAGCAGTTCCGACCAATGACTATGCTCAGTACCTTCGAACATCCGTACTGGCCCAAGTGACGCGGACGCCTTGCGTGGTCAGAGACCAATTACCCCTAAAAGGTGGCACGCACTTCGAAATATCAGAAAAAGAAAAAACTTGGTCCCAGATATGGTCACAGGCCAACTACCCCCAAAACGTGGTACAGACTTCGAAATATCAAGAAAAGAAAATCGCCACGCACGACAGGACAAGGGGAGAAAAATGAAGTGTCATGCACACCACATATCCTTGTGGGTAGCAGGTCATGCAATACACATGGACAACATTTGGCCACACGACCCAGGTCATGACATGGACATGCACGCATGCACGTGTGTAGTACGTGGCCTGGCTGAGGTGACTACGAGAGCGAGAGACGTAATGACACAAACATAGGACAAGAACGGCCAATATCGCACAATATCGCATACCACAACGCACACCTGAAAAAAAAAAGCAAGAAGCGCGGCTTTCATGGGCCGTGTCGACGACTTTGCTTCCCTGCCAAAAAAAAAAAAATCGAACTTGTACCACCCAAAAATACACAAACATCGAACAAGAACCAACAGACACAAGACAGGGAGCGCAGACTCGCCGAACCCCCCCTAGCCAGTATCTAAAGGTATTCGTCTCACAAGGTAGTTGGCGATGGCGACAGAACTTGCATCAAATCCATACTCTGTACCTGGAAAAGATCCAGCGGGTAAAAGGTGGCCTTGACAGCCTTCCCGCCGAACTTCCTCCCCGCCAGAGCTTTCCTGCCCTTGATAGCTCCTGCGACGTCCTCGAACTCCACGAAGATCTCACCCAGGCCAAGCACTTCCTTGCCCTCCTCGGGCCTAGGGACCTCGGCGCTCCTGCGGTAGATAAATACAGGCAGTTGTCAAACGTAGATAGAGTGTCAAGCGTTTCGAGTTAGTTTGTTCCGCTCTTGTTGTTCGCTTGTTGCCTGTCTCGTCTTCGCATTGAAGCTCTTTCTGGTCTGCTCAGCAGCCTACCTCTTGTTGTTTGTTGATTCTTATCTTCGCTCATAGACAGCAGTGGTGCCTGATTCAAGTTGTACAACCTGTGTTTGCTTCTGTCATGTCTCCTGTGTCAACACGCAGCGCCATTTCTCTAGCGACAACGTATCGTGTTAGCCGAGTTTTCACTCTCAGGTGCGTGCACGTGTTGCCGCTTGCTTTCAAATTTTGTAACAACCCTCTGAACAAACAAGAAAGGGGGGTGAGCAGCAGGAGCTCGAGCTGGCGCTGTGTGTGAGGGCTGGAACAGGAGTGGGTGGTTGGTTTATCCTTCATCGTTTGAATTTTTTTTTATCCTGGCGGACATCTTCCGTACAGCAGTAGTTCAGGGTCGACTGGCGCCGCCACACTTTTGTAGATACAAGCAGCCGTGTGTCGACACGCGATTTCATGCATACATGACATAGTGTAGAGAACCGGTTAGTTCTAACATCCGTGGCCAATACCAATTACCCACAAGAGGAATGCTGTACACCAAAAAAAAAAAGCAATCCCCACTTTGAGTCTTTGAGTCGTTTCGAGTACGTGTCTTGCGTGCATGTTGAAGTGGGCACAGCGCTCCTTCCCGTGTTGTCTACAGTAGAGGTCCCTGTTTAGTGCCGGTTGAAAAGTGCCGGTTGCCGGTATAGTGCCGGTGTTTTCGGCTCGCACACACTGGAATACCAAGTCGTTCTGTACTTTGAATAGAATAGTGCCGGTTAAATTTTTGCGCACACCCCGGCACTCAACAGGGACCTCTACTGCTGTATACTTTTTCGGGTAATGCGGCACCATTTGGTTTTCATGTGGGGCAGAGAATGAAACAGCATGCTTAGTACAATACATTTCGCCGAGAGAAAACCTACTCAACCCGTTGCGATCTACAGCATGAATGCGACGCAACGCGACGCAAAAAAAAAAAAGAAGCTGGTGTCTTGAGGCCAACACTGGGTGATACAGCATCGATACAGCATCGAGACGATGTGGCTGGGTAGACATTCTCCAATCTGATCTGGTCTGATCTCGTCTAATCTGATTGGCTAATAGGCTGATTGGGCTTACTTGACCTTGCCGTACTGCTCGCACTCCTCGATGACGTCACTCTTGATCTCCGCGTACTCGGTATCGTCCGCAAGCTCCTGGTCATTGCAACGGACAGCCCATCGATAACGACGGCGACGACGATCGTGACGTCGAGCGTACCACAGACAAGAACGAATTCATATCGACAGCAGTGCACACAAGTGCGTGCACAGCCAAACCACCTTCCATTCGCAGAAAAAAGAAAATGTTTCGTGTATTGGACACCAAGTCTTCCCACAATCATCGTTATCCGCCAAGCAGTGGACCTGTGTTGCGTGAGGAACAACTTTTGCCGCACATAGAAACCAATATACGTCATGAAGGCAAACAAAACCAGCAAATATTCTGACAAGGTTCGAAAATAATCTCTACACAACCTGCACCCACGTGACTCGGCACTCCGACCTTCAGTACACTCAGCAGACTCACGTTCGGTGCCTCCAAAAAGTGACGTCAAATGTCCTCCCCAACGAATGACACAACGGAACACAAAACGAACGCCCTCGTACCGGCAACGTACGTAAAGAGTAGACAGGAGAGGGACAAACGTTCACAAGACAGTCACCTCTACACCCCCTGTATCTATTTTCTCACGCCCTCTACCGCCTTCACTACCCTCCGAGTCTTCGCAACTCGTGTAAAATACAGATTCATGATCAGTGAGTTCAACGGAATTAAGTATTTGTAGGTCGGGTGGGATGGTCTCAAATACTTTTCTTCTCTGCTCTGCGAGTGCTCATTCTTTTCCTATCTTGACGTGAATACAATACTGCATGCACGCGAGACGAGACTTCCTTAAAGCAATGTCCAAACGAAAACACAAAACCCAAAAAACCAAACCAAACCAAAACAACACGTACAGTACATACCTCGACTTCGACCATGTTGGAGAGGCGGACGACACAGGTAGGCTCGGCGTTGTCCTGTTCATTCTCCACTTCTTTCACCTATGCATGATACATGCACACACACCGAAACAGAGGTGAAGTACATACACGCCACACACCAGCAAACAGCGGAGAACACGCAAGCCAAGCAAGACGATTGGAGACGGAAAGCGGAGAGTTGGGATGATGGGCAAGGGAGTCGAATCTAGACAAACATGAGACAGAAACTACGAAAGAGTTACTAAAAACACAGACAACAAGCAGGGACACGAACTGGCATTGCACAGTAGGTGCTGTAGGGCTAAGCAACGAGGACAACAATACCTCTGTCCAAACGTCTAGACCACCAACAGCAACACTGGGGGTGCTGGGGGTGAGCGTGTAGTCGTGTGCTTCGCGCCGTCCTTATGGTCTAAACCGAGTGCGAACCAAACGAATAAACGAGTGACATCGTCGTCCTGAAGCGTCCAATCAACACACATGTACATGACAACACATCACATGTACATTGCACGTAGTGCATCGCCTGTAGAAGTACCTCACAAGGTGCATGACAAGCCCTACTTAGACGTGTCCAAACGCCTTGCTTGCTATTTCGTGCTGCCTAAATTCTTGAGCCGCAAGAGAACTCCCACCGAAAAAATTAGGTACACCGCCCATCCGCGAATCAATCAACTGGCACTATCATTGCACGCGAAAACCAATTTAATTGCACTTCGGCTTTACCTTGACCGGCTTGAGCAGAGTTGCGGCCATCATGGCGGGCACCCTCTGCACCATGAGCTTTCCCTTTCCAACGGGTAGACCGGACAGCCCGCTGAGAGCCAGCTGGCCGTTCTCCATGTCTGTGTACTCGAACACCGCTGTGCCCTTAGATTTGCCGGAGGAGTCCTGCCACAAGGCAACCATACGTTAGGACGGGGCGAAAGAGGAACAAATAAAACATCGTTGTGCATGGGCAAGAGAAAAGCCTGTTGTGTCAACGTGTCCTAGCAGCACTCCCTTCCGCATCTTTCTCCACCTACAGAAACTATGCGAAGCCTTTCCTTTTCCTTGCCTCTTGAATACGTACCAGAGACCTTTCTCGTGGCAAGCTCTCTGTGGGCATGCACGCCATTTTCACGCCAGCACAAAATGACAAACAAGAGCCTACACCAAGCAGTCAACAAGCACGCAATATACGATAACAAGCCTGGACAACGTTCGACAAACTCGACCCCGCCTCCTCCCGCACAGGTTGAGACCGTACAGCAGTATCGTTGCAAGACCCGTCCAACGCACACATCCACCTCTTCATGCACCCATAATTACAGCGCAATCAGCTTCCTGTTCAAACGTTTTCCAACGCCGTCGCTCTACTATAATACACGCCCTCCTTTCGTGCTTTCAGCGCAATCCCACGCCACGCCGCCACTCTTGATGACGCCGCGCCCTTCTACCTCGACAAGATTCAACACACAGAAGAGATCAACCCAAGCAAAGACAGAAGAAGCAACTTCACGTTCGAGTGTTCCCCGTCCGTCCGCTCTCCTACGCCCTCTAACCTCGAGAAGGTTGAACACACAGATCAGATTAACTTCTCAGCCAAGACGGAAACAGCATTTAACATTCCGTTCCAAGGTGTTCCCACGCCGCCGCTCCATGACGCCACGCCCTCTCACCTTGAGAAGGTTGAACTTCTTGAGCTCTCCGAAGGGGCTGAGCAGCTCCCTCACGTGCTCGTCCGTGAGCGAATCGGGCAGGTTCATGACCATGAGGACGCTGCTCTCCTCCTTCTTAGGAGCCACGGCAGTCGCGCCCTGTCACCGTCCGCATACACATTTTCATTTTCATTGCTTAATTTCCTAAGATTGCGAGGTTGTTGTGTTTGCGTGCGGAGAGGTCTCGTGAGGTCATCACTCACCCACAATCACCAAAACCATCACTACTCCTAGCATCGACAACAACAACAACGGCAACGGCAGTGAGCCTTCGCTTTACATAGGGCAACGGAAGACAAGGCAACCAATACATTCTACCCATAACCTCCTGAGAATATCCAATCTGATCGATTTCCCCAAAACCTCCAAATCAGGGCTGGAAGGATGTTTGGGGTTACTGACATTGAGCGGGGGCTTCACTAGCCTCCGGAGGTAATGCCACCAACTGTTCCATCCTACACTAAGTTACCGTATCTACATACGGACACGGGAAAAAACTCGACAAACCAAAACAAATAAATAGAAATGAAACACACCGACGCTCCCACCGCTGCTGCTGCAGCTGCTGCCGCCGCCGCCGCTCCGGGCCCGCCGCCCCCGCCAACAATCCCCGCAGTCGCCACCGCCGCCGCCGCCCGCGCCGCAGCTGACGGGTCCCCGCCGACGCCTCCAGGCAGCGCCACCCCTGCACAACACCGCAAATCACACCAGATCCCCAACATGCTCCCGGTTGATTCTATTCTATTCTATGCGTTTCTACGTTCCTCTTACTTTGGTGAAGGATCGATCGACCCATGTTCCGCTTGTTTTGCAACGCTATCTATAGCTCAAAGGTTCGGACTAATTGCATGTGCAACATTGCTAGCTCGTGCTGAGCGATTTCTCAGAGAACAACGCGCGTTTGACCGACAACACCGACACCGACAAGCACACCAACAACAACAACAGCATCAAGCCCTTGCCTGTCAAAGCTTGGAAACCCGCCGCCGCCACAGCCTGCTCGGCAGCCGCCGCTGCCGATTGCGCCGCCTCTTCTGCCGTTGGTCCCCCGACAGCGATGGCCGTAGCGTAAGCGGAAGCTCCCGCAAGGGTTGCTGCGGGAAATGGCTGGGGTGCGACTATAGGGAAGGTCTGTTTGTACGTTGTTTTCGTTGAGTTGTTTTTTTTCCCAATTTCGTTACGATGGCACCAATTGTCAAAAACAACAACGGGAGGGTGCGGTGCGGTGCGGTGCGGTGCGGTGGGATCGGGGGAGGGGAGGGGCGGGTTCAAGGGTCAGCACGATTCAGCTGCACTACGAGCTATGAAGGGAGACGGAGGGGTTGAGCTAGAGCTGCAATATAACAAAGACGACTCACGTACTGCTGTAATGGCGCTTTTATAGCCCGGTTTGGTTGCGGTTTTAAGAAAGACGTGGTACTACAGCTGTAGGATAGGAGACGAGAACGCGTGTGTGGTGTGTGTGTAGCGTGTTGCGCGGTGTGGTGTCAAAATGTGGGGAGTGTTGATCGACACTGGTGATGTGATACTATCAGAGAAGGCGGCCCATTGGCAGATGAAAAGGAACACCACCGCCAATTTCCATCCAAGCACCTTCAGCTTCAAGAGATGTCGTCCAAGAATTGAAGCAACGCCAACGCATTTACCTACGACACGTGCAGCGTCGATTCAACCACTGCCTCGACGACAGACGCACCCATTTCACCGCAGCGAGTGGGTATCTTGGGCTAAACCTTTACGGGAACGGCGGCGGGTGGGGTGGGTGGGTCCATATACCACCAAGATCATCACGAACATACAGTACCAAACCAGGAGCATACTACTTAGCTCGTGCAAGTATCGGAGAAGGGCACAAGATAACACACCCTCTGGACCGATGTTCAAATCTCGATTTCTCAACAACAGAAAGAGTCACGGCGCTGAAAACGGCGGCGTTGGAACCTTCTCGTCGGGAGCTTTCCAAAAATGTATCGTTTCGTTTACGCATCCTCTTCGTCGTGGAGTAATGGAGCTTTGAAAATTGGTCCAGGGGGTGTGTTATATTGTGTCATATACGGTATCGGAGAAGGGCACAACGACGACGACATGGCAGCTAGCCTCTCTTACCGCCGCATGGGCCTTGGGTCGGCCGAATTTAAGGTGACCCGTACCGCACTGGATGCCTGACATTCGCCCCAAAGTGGCGTTAGTCTCCTGCTCCGGCAGGAACACAAAATAAGAGAGTGCGTGCATCAGTCGGTGACAACAGACATTAATAAAGTACTTCCAGTTCTTGGCTCAGCGGTCAGC
Organism: Ectocarpus sp. CCAP 1310/34; assembly: GCA_902602495.3. NCBI lineage: Eukaryota > Phaeophyceae > Ectocarpales > Ectocarpaceae > Ectocarpus > Ectocarpus sp. CCAP 1310/34. Next base: position 67,007 of record CACKRE030005147.1, read on the forward strand.
GGAAAGTACAGTGTATCAGGTGAACATCAGAATGACGTACACACATCAGACGTGGACAACGCAGAAGCACTATAGCAGCAGCGCAAAAAAAATGCGCCGCCAGAACCTTGGCATGACAGAAAGCACACACTCTTCCTCCGTCATGTCTATTTTGAGGAAAATTGTGAGGAAACAGTTTCTCAAAAACATTGGGCGTGCCGCAACGGTACAGTATATCAACCACGGCAGACCAAAAACGAAAAAGAAACGGGGCGATATCATGGGTACATTGTTGCCTCCGCTAACGCTATGGATTCATTGCTCTTTATTTATCCTGGACTCTCAATCTGTAGGAAGAGATAGGTTCGTTTTGTGATACGTATTGTTACGGATTAAGAAAAAAAATAACTAAAGGACGGCACTCGCCTCCTCCGTGCGAAGCTCGATGAAGGCGAAGTTGGTCCCGTCTGGTCCCATGGCTATCCTTATCACCGGGTTGCCCGCGCTTGTGGCAATCTTGAGGTATTGCATGGCTGCGTTCAAAAAGTCCTGGGGGAAATAACAGACAAGAGACGAATTTCGAGTCCGGGTCGAGGGACGGGACGGGACGGGGGAGGGTTATCTTCGGCACCAGGACATGTCATCCATGTGAGCGGGTTGAAAATAGCTCTGCTGGGGAAGGTCCTGTGTGCTGTGTCTTCCGATGTATGTCCACAGTATCACAGTGTAAGCCATGCCAAGCGCAAAAAAAACTCGGGATTTCCACACTCGGGGTACCGACGGCCGCCAACAAATCAGGCATCGTCCACAAATTTCATCCCTGCAATGGAAGTCCCGTTACACGCAAGATACTTACAACCTTCATTGCATTGTTGGTCGTCACAGCTAAATAGTGCTGTCCTATCTCCTGCGACACACATGTACGGGGTTCCACCAATTGCTTGTGCGACATGATGGTCATCAGTGCGGGACCCCACCCCCCCAATCACCCACCTGCAGCTGAACCCCCGATACCCCGTGAGGCAGACCGCCCACGTGCAACTCCCGCATGACCTTGTTGGCCGCTAGAGCTGCCGAGGAGGGCGCCGCTGCTGCTGCCGCAGCCGCAGCCAGTGCACCCGTGGCTCCAGCGCCTGCCATACCTGGCAAGCCCGCCACTCCTCCCGGGTACGCCAGGGCGGCCGACACGTGAGCCATGGCGCTGGAGGCGATGGCCGACTGGAACGAGGTTGGAGAAAGAAAAGGAAATGGGAACAGGAGAGGTATTGGCCGAGGGTGCAATGGTCAACAGAATTAATCGTTTCCAAACAGCAGAAGGTCAAGGTTGTTGCTTTGTCACCATCAAAACAGCACAAGCACCAGAAATCAACAACGTCACCCCAAACAAGACCATGGGCTTCGTCTTACCACCGCCACCACAAGCAGCCGTCCGCCACCGCCGCCTCCTGGAAAAACGGGCAACAAGACTACAGCTGACACAACACAGCAAACGGCATCAACATACCACCCGCCCCAGCTTGGCATCCAACAGAAGCCGCCGCTCGCTCACCTCAGCCCCTGCGCCAGCCGCGGTTGCTGCCGGCGCTGCCGCACCGACACCCGCCGCCGCCGTAGGGCCGCCCGCCTCCCCGCCCGCCGCTGCCGTAGCCGTTGTCGGTGCTCCTGCCGCTAAAGCCGCGGCCGCTGCGGCGGTGGACCCCCTTGCCTTCTTCTGCTCTTCCTGGGCCCGGAGTACCTCGAGCTTGTGGAAGGCGTCGGGGATGCTGATGCCAGGGTTTTCGCGGATGACGAACTCTAGGGTGATGGCGGGGACTTCGGCCTTCGCCTTCTTCGAAGCCTCCTTCTTCTCCCTCTGCTTCCTGTTGCGGTTGGAGAGGGAGGCAGGAGCGGAGAGAATGGGACAGGCGGGTGAAGGGGAAGGAGGTGCTTGGTGCTCCCGTTGTTGTGTAGGTAAGCAGGGTCTCGTGTCTACTGTACTTCTCTCTTTGGCTTGTTCGGGCGATTCGCTTGTCTTGGGAAGTTTTCTACATCATGGGCTGCCAACGCGAGCCGCCAACAACCTTACCTTTACAAGCACAACATACTCATGACGAGCTGAGCAGGAGTCTTAAAATGATAGCACGCGTGAATTGCCGGGGCGTGGCGAAGGCAACATGACCAACCATCACACACAAGAGCATTGCAACCCAACCGCCGTCCATCAGGCAACCGTCGCCCCCCCCCCCCCCCCCCCCCCCCCCCCCCCCCCCCCCCCCCCCCCCCCCCCCCCCCCCCCCCCCCCCCCCCCCCCCCCCCCCCCCCCCCCCCCCCC